>CAKAOI010044519.1:0-10569 GCA_916701655.1 Sebastiscus albofasciatus | reverse complement strand
GAGGAGGAAGAGGAGGAAGAGGAGGAAGAGGAAGAGGAGGAGGAAGAGGAGGAGGAGGAAGAGGAGGAGGAAGAGGAGGAGGAGGAAGAGGAGGAAGAGGAGGAGGAGGAGGAGGAAGAGGAAGAGTATTAATCCATCATCTCTTTTAGTAAAGTCCTTTCACTGCCAGAGAGTCAGAGAGTCAGAGAGTCAGAGAGTCAGAGAGTCACCTGGATCAGCGCCGGTATCACCATCTGAACCGTCCTGTCGATGACTCTGAAGCTGTACGCGTCGTCCAGACGCAGGATGTTGGCACCCATGAAGGTGAAGATGGGCATGATGTTGTGAAGGACTTTCTCCTGGAGGGTCAGACGAAGGTCAGATTATCACCATGAAGGTCAGATTATCATGATGGTCAGATTATCACCACGAAGGTCAGATTATCACCATGATGGTCAGATTATCACCACGACGGTCAGATTATCACCACGATGGTCAGATTATCACCACGACGGTCAGATTATCACCACGACGGTCAGATTATCACCATGACGGTCAGATTATCACCATGATGGTCAGATTATCATGATGGTCAGATTATCACCATGAAGGTCAGATTATCACCATGAAGGTCAGATTATCACCATGAAGGTCAGATTATCACCATGAAGGTCAGATTATCACCATGATGGTCAGATTATCACCATGAAGGTCAGATTATCACCATGAAGGTCAGATTATCACCATGATGGTCAGATTATCACCATGAAGGTCAGATTATCACCACGACGGTCAGATTATCACCACGATGGTCGGTCAGATTATCACCATGATGGTCAGATTATCATGATGGTCAGATTATCACCATGAAGGTCAGATTATCACCATGAAAGTCAGATTATCACCACGATGGTCAGATTATCACCATGAAGGTCAGATTATCACCACAACGGTCAGATTATCACCACGATGGTCGGTCTGTTGGTTTAGTTCTGCTGTTTTTAATCTCACACGGGGTGACTCTACACTCACGGGGAAGATGGCGGCGGCGGCGCCCAGCAGCAGCAGAGCGTGATGGTGAGTCTGCGGCGCGTCGGACGCTCTGATGCACTGAACCACCAGCTCCACGCTGAACTTCTCCTCATCCAGGACGTCTGCAGAGGACATGATGGGACAGAGTCTCAGTTAGTGGACACAGTGAGTAACGTTGATGTCTTCTTCTGTGGTGGACGTGTCGTCCCTCAGCTGACCTACCGGAGCCCACGGCGCCTCCCTCAGGAGACAGTCTGTGGCAGACGTTGAGCAGACAGCTGAGCAGCAGCTGTTTGGTGTACTCCATGTTGGTCTGATCACCTGGACACGACTCCAGACTCCTGAGGACACGAACACACAGCAGCTGTTAGCCTCAGCTAACAGGACGTCCTATAGGAAAACTAACGTCTGTAAGACCAGAGTCCTATAGGAAAACTAACGTCTGTAAGACCAGAGTCCTATAGGAAAACTAACGTCTGTAAAACCAGAGTCCTATAGGAAAACTAACGTCTGTAAGACCAGAGTCCTATAGGAAAACTAACGTCTGTAAGACCAGAGTCCTATAGGAAAACTAACGTCTGTAAGATCAGAGTCCTATAGGAAAACTAACGTCTGTAAGATCAGAGTCCTATAGGAAAACTAACGTCTGTAAAATCAGAGTCCTATAGGAAAACTAACGTTCTCATTTGTAATTTAGTTAATCAGATTAGTTAATTAAAGTGATTAATCTTAATGTATCTTCAGTGATCTGAGGGAGGGACGCTGACGTAGTGTTGAACAGGAGTTACCTGGCGAGCAGCGAGAACAGAACCGGTACCAGCGTCTGGGCTCTCTTCAGCTTCTTCTTGTGCTGCAGCAGCTCCAGGATCAGAGTGACCCTCTGCCACGACACGGCGCCGCCCTCTGGAACGCCATCACCGCCGTCCTGAGGCTTCCTGATCAGGGAACAACAGCTTCATCATGACCACCTGAACCAACCCTGATTTAACCCTGATATAATCCCTGATTTAATCCCTGATTTAATCTCTGTTTTAACCCTGATATAATCCCTGATTTAATCCCTGATTTAATCCTGTTTTAACCCTGATTTAATCCGTTTTAACCCTGATATAATCCCTGATATAACCCTGATTTAATCCCTGTTTTAACCCTGATATAGTCCCTGATTTAACCCGATTTAACCCTGATATAATCCCTGAATTAATCCCTGTTTTAACCCTGATATAATCCCTGATTTAACCCTGATTTGACCCTGTTTTTAACACTGATTTAATCCCTGTTTTAACCCTGATTTAATCCCTGTTTTAACCCTGATTTAATCCCTGTTTTGAACACTGATATAATCCCTGGTTTAACCCTGATATAATCCCTGGTTTAACCCTGATATAATCCCTGATTTAACCCCTCATTTGACCCTGTTTTTAACACTGATTTAATCCCTGTTTTAACCCTGATTTAATCCCTGTTTTAACCCTGATTTAATCCCTGTTTTTAACACTGATATAATCCCTGTTTTAACCCTGATTTAATCCCTGTCTTGAACACTGATATAATCCCTGGTTTAACCCTGATGTATACAGTATATAGAGTAAACGAAGCGTCACCTCTGACTCATCCTGCTCCGGCGGGTCTGCTGCACAGTCACGCTCGCTGTGGCTTTCTCTGGCGGAGCGAGCTCATTGGCCACCAGCTGACCGTCTACTGCGATCTGTCACAGAGAAACAGGAAGTTAGAGGACTGACGTCACATGACACGCGACCAGGAAGGAGGCAGGAAACCGTCGTCAGTATTCAACCGTCTGCTCACCGCTTTAAAGACGCTGCTGATGGTGTTGGCCACCAGAGGACTCCTGCTCTCCATCAGCACGTCGAACATCACCGACAGCAGCTTCTGCTGCACCGCCTCGTCTCCCAGGGCCGAGAAGAACGGCTTCGTGATCTGCAGAGACACCAAGAAGAGAGACGAAGAAGAGAGACGAAGAAGAGAGACGAAGAAGAGACACGAAGAAGAGACACGAAGAAGAGAGACGAAGAAGAGGCATCAGAAAAACTACCAGCCCAGGTTTAACCCCAATATAATCCCTCGATAGACCCTGTTTTTGGTCCTGATATAATCCCGTGTTGAACCCAGATTAATCACTGCTATAATCCCGTGTTGAACCCAGATTAATCACTGATATAATCCCGTGTTGAACCCAGATTAATCACTGCTATAATCCCGTGTTGAACCCAGATTAATCACTGCTATAATCCCGTGTTGAACCCAGATTAATCACTGCTATAATCCCGTGTTGAACCCAGATTAATCACTGCTATAATCCCGTGTTGAACCCAGATTAATCACTGCTATAATCCCGTGTTGAACCCTGGTTTGAGGTTGTCCCGACCTGTTCCAGAGCGGTGATCTGACAGCTGGGGATGTCGGGGTGCGTCTGCGTCGAGGTCCTCAGAGCTCTGATGAACAGATCCAGACAGTTGTGGTCCTCGGCCAGCAGGGGGGCCGACGCCTCGTCGTACTTCCCCAGGACCAGGTGCGTCAGCTGGGCCTCGGCCCGCAGCAGGGCGGGGGTGTCCGGGCCGCTCTGCTCCAGGAGGCGGTCCAGGACGGGAAGCAGGCGGGACAGGACGGACTGAGAGGAGGAGGAGAAGAAGACGATGAGATGCCGTTCACGACGAGTGAGATGTGAGCGTGCAGGCGTGTTCCCGCTCTCACCTGTCCGCTGACGTGGCTCAGCGCTCGCAGCAGGCTGCCGGCGCTGTACGACGGGCAGCACGCCGTCTGAACGCTCCGCAGCAGCTGCTGCATCGACGTCTGCAGCTTCTTCTGCTTCACTTTACCAGAAACACAGTCCTCATAGAGCGCGCCCAGAGCCTGCAGCCACATTAACACATTAACACGTTAACACATTAACACGTTAACACGTTAACACAGTCCTCATAGAGCGCCCAGAGCCTGCAGCCACATTAACACATTAACACATTAACACATTAACACATTAACACAGTCCTCATAGAGCGCCCAGGCTGCAGCCACATTAACACATCACATATAAAACAGTCAAACCTTGAAAGAGTAATACAACAACACTGAATAACTGTTGATGGAAACTGAAACTCATGACATCATATAATAATAATTCATCACGCCTCGGTCTCACCTGGCTCAGGTATGACGGGTCGGCGATGATCTCCTCTGAGGTCTTCAGAAGCTTCTCTGTGATTGGCCGGAACGGAGAATCGTCGGCTCCCGACAGGCTCTGCAGAGCGGCGAGGGCCGCCCTCCGGACCTCCCGGACCGGAGAGGTGAGACAGCAGAGCAAGGACGGGACCACTGAGAGAGACGGACAGACAGACGGTATGAGGCTCGTCGCCATCTTAGCTTAGCGTGTTGGCGTGTTGCTGACTCCCTCTAACGAGTCTCTCACCAGGCGAGTCGGCGGCGACCAGCTGCTGCAGCGTGGCGGCCGGCTGAGCGCTCAGCAGAGCGGCGCCCACGTACAGGGCCCGGGTCTGCAGGACGGCGTCCACCTTCACGTCCAGCTGGTCTCCGTGGTTACTGCTGTATCCCCACAGCACGCACAGGAAGCGGAAGAGCACCGGTGGCTCGGCCAGGTGAACCTGGAAGACGGAGAGGACGGCGTTGTCTTCAAGGGACACTTCAACATTTAGTGAGCTAAGCTAAGCTAACTGTTTCCACTCTTGATGCTAAGCTAAGCTAACCAGCTGGTTCAGATCTTCATAAATAAACATTATATTCACCTCCGAAGAATCACAGGTGTGAACAGGAAGTGACCTCATACCTGGATGAGCAGCTTCATTAAGTCTCTGAAGCTGCCGGCTGTCGGCCCCTCGCCGGCGCCGCTGATGATGACACTGAAGAGGCGGCAGGTGAGCCCCAGGTAACAGCAGGTGTTCGTGTCCAGCTTCTCCGGGTTCCACCACACCTCACCTGGTAGAGACATTAACACTAGACAGGTGAGCTCACCTGGCAGAGACATTAACACTAGACAGGTGAGCTCACCTGGCAGAGACATTAACACTAGACAGGTGAGCTCACCTGGTAGAGACATTAACACTAGACAGGTGAGCTCACCTGGTAGAGACATTAACACTAGACAGGTGAGCTCACCTGGCAGAGACATTAACACTAGACAGGTGAGCTCACCTGGCAGAGATGTGAACATGCTGAGCGTCTCGCCAGGTGAGTTCCCGGCTGTCACGCATCCAGGAGGGTTACTGACCTTTGAAGGAGGCGTCGGGACACCTGAGGGAGGAGATGAAGTCTCTGAGCAGAGAGATGAGGACGAAGCTGAAGTCTGGCTGCTGCCCACACCTGCTCAGGTACAGAGTCAGGGCTTCAGAGAAGGAGGAGGGGGCGGCGGCGGCGGCGCGGCGCGGCGCTCTGCTTCCTGTTCAAACAGAGAAAAACAACAGAACACAAGACTTACTTCTGTTTCATCGTGAAAGGTTTTGTCTAAATCATGGATGAATCATCTCGTCTGACCTCAGCGGCGTTGGCGTTGGCGGCGTCTCTGATGACCTCCAGCAGCGGCGTCTCCAGCAGCGTGTAGACCCTCTGGGCGGTGAGCAGGTGCTGGGTCTCGCTCAGCTCGCCCAGACCGAGCAGCAGAGTCTGGGTCAGAACCAGGAAGGAGGTCCTGGCTCTGAGACCAGAACCTCGCTGCTGCTGCTCCACGGACAGAGACAGCTTCTCCAGCTGAGGACAGACAGAAGACAAACACACCGTCCTCCTCTGCTCTTCCTTTAAACATTTCTAAACTATATATCTGAGTTCTTAAACATTAACGTCTTCAGTCGGAACCGACGGGCTTCAGAAAACAACTCTACTGGAGCTGGGACGTTTAAAGACTCACAGCGTCCCGCCTGGAGAAGTGGTCCATGTTCGCCAGGTTCTGGATCAGCGTGGAGACGAGACGCTCGTTGGCCAAGCCCAGGAAGTCGGGTTCGGAGCTCCTCTTCAGCACCTCGTCCAGCTCTGTGGGAAACGTTTTCAGGACATTTTTAGGACTTTTGTTCAGACTTTTTTTTTTTTTTTTAAATCTGCCTTTTTTTGGACATTTTTCAGACTCTTTTCAAACAAATTTCTGACATTTTTGGACATTTGTTTTTGGATACTTTGGGTACTTTGTTGGGACAATTTTCAGACTTTTTTTCGGATATTTTTTGGGACATTTTCGTGACATTTTCAGATTCTTCAGATTTTTTTTGTGACATTTTTCGTAGTTGTTTTATCACTAAATTCACTTGGGAACATTTTTGAGGCGAGAAATGATCCCGTTACCTTGAGCCCAGTTCAGGGTGAGCGGGTGTTGGCTGATGACGGAGCATCGGGCGACGCAGGAGGCGAGGCGGAGCTCGGCGGAGGAGGTGAGCACCAGGAAGGGCAGCAGCCTCCAGCCCGCCCTCTGGAGCAGTTCGCCATCGCCCTTTCCCAGCCGGGGGTCGGACAGTAAACGCACCGCCTCCGTCAGCACCGGCAGCCTGGGGGAGAGGACACAGTGCTCAGAGTTACTGAGGGCACATGAAGGCATCATTTACAAGACAGTAAGAAACACAACAGCTGTTGAAACAAATTCTAATATTTACAATAATATCCAAGATAAGAAGATTAGTGTGTGCAGTTCACTGACCAGTGCTCAGCCACCGACAGATCCACTCTGTGCAGCAGCGACAGTAAACACGTCACGGTGTCCTCGGGGTCCAAAACGTCAACCAGCACCTGAACACAAACAAGACAACTAGTTAGCTTTCAAACCTACGATGACATCTGCAGAGCTCACAGAGCACCACACTAAAACACATCCACTCGTCAGAGGATCGCGGTCGAGGTGTTTCAGCTGCAGCTCGTTGTCCGGGGGGACGCCTGCTTCGACCCATCACACTGACCTCCAGCACTTTGAGAGCGGCAGTCACGACCTCCGGCACGTCGTCCTTCAGGCGGTCCATGACGGCGTCTTTCAGGAAGGCTTCGTCCAAACTCTGCTGCAGAGGAGAAACGTGACCGTGAGATGTGGTTAAAAGCTGTAAGAAAAAGCTGGCAAGTGGTCGTTGAGTTAAGATTATTCTCTTCTCTTCTCTCCGTTGATGTAAAACAGTGAAATTAACATGAATAAACTGAATATTAATGTTTTTTTTCCACTCTAATTATTATTATTCTTTGTCTTGCTTCCATTTTGGGGATAATCTAGCCAGAAATTGTTGAACTAGACAATCAGATAATTAGAATCACCGGGTTTGACAGGAAGATATACCTGTTAATCATCTGCATAGAAATTAATATTACGTGTATTAATAAGAGAATGGGGCCCAGAATTGAGCCTTGAGGTACGTTTTGAAGACGAGGAAATCTTCCTCCAGTGATTCTAACTTTACCTGAACCGTCTGCCTTACCTGTCCAGAGGTGATGACGCCCATCAGGTGCTCCACAGCCGAGACTCTGACTGAAGGCTGCGGGTGTTTCAGACTGAGGAACAGCGACGTGTCCGAGTCGCCCAGTATCTATTTACAGAAAGGATTCATTTATAACATTTATACACAAGACAGGGCTGTCAAAGTTAACGAGATAATAATAATAATAATATCGTTTTAAGGCCACGAATTTCTTTAACGCATTGACACATCTACTGGTTTTTAGATTGTAGCGGCTCAGTTTTAAAGCTAGTGTGAAGATAATGGTATCATATGAAACTAGGATCCATTGGTACCAACCAAGATGACGGCGCCAAAAAAACAAGATGACGACGCCAAAAACCAAGATGGCGACGGCCAACCATGTCAGACTAGCTGGTCAGGAAGGAGGTTAAATAACGCTCGAAACTTACGCTAAATTTTGGCGAGCATACTGTCAGCACACTGACATGCTAAATGCTAATATTTTATGCTAATACTACACTTTTTATGCTAAATGCAGAACCTGTGAGGGTTTCTGATCAATATCTGTCATTGATTAGTGTTGTTCATTGATTTACAATAATAAATATATACATACATTTACATAAAGCAGCAGATTAGCCCACTCCCATGTTGATAAGAGGATTAAATACTGGACTGATCTCCTTTAAGGTTCATTATGAACAGATACAAAAACAAAATTGTGATTAATTTGCGATTAATCACGATCAAATATTTGAATCGATCGACAGCCCTAACAAGACTATAAGTTACTAAATACTTACACTATGTACCAATAATACAAAAGTAGGGATGTCACGATACCAGAAATTCAGAAGTTGATACCAGTGAAATTCCAGGATTCTCAAAACCAATCCAACGCCACGGTAAAAAATAAAACAATAAATCTCATGTACTTCAACATCCACTGCTTTGTTACCGCTGTCATACTGGGTTTTGTTGGGAAGTTTAACAGGTCATAATTCTCTATCATCTAATTTATACTGCTGTGAAAACATCTGGATTGATTCCAGCATGGCTTCCCGTGACATCTGCCGGCAGTAGTGTGGTGTACCTGGTATTTTCCGCTGCTCATGGACAAAGAGAGGAACCGGTGGAAGAGATGTTTCTGCTCGCTGCTGCTGACGTCGGTCACGTGACCCGCGAGGACGCCGTCCAGAGCTGCACAGTACCTGACGGAGGACAAACACACGGCTTCAGCATGGACTGATGGGTTTTACAGTTCATAACGTCATCAGCTGACTTTGAGCTGAGACTGATAGTCACCAAACAGGTACAGAATTAGAATATATCCCTTCACCTCGTTAAAGGTCTAAAGTAGAAAACAGTAAAACAGATACAGAGCATCAGGTCAAATGTGGTGGCGCTCTCACCTGGACTCAAACAGGCGGACCAGAGGAAGGAGACGGCGGTCGAGGGACGACACGTCCTCAGCAGAGACTTCAGTCTGACTCAGATACTCGTCCAGCAGCAGACTGCAGGACCAACACAGCAACACAATCACACCTGGTTCATGATGTCACACCTGGTTCATGATGTCACACCTGGTTCATGATGTCACACCTGGTTCATGATGTCACACCTGGTTCATGATGTGACACCTGGTTCATGATGTGACACCTGGTTCATGATGTCTCAGCAAACACAACATTTAACATTTAACAATCAGTGGACAGAAGAGCAGCGATGAGGACGCAGACTGTGTGAGACGTTTCTGAAGGGGAAGTTTAAATCTAAATCTCGTCCTGGTTGTTCCGTTCGGTTTATTTTCTATGATCCCTCCTCACCATTATCTCTTCTGGCATCGTGCTGAATCTGGTTCCTGCCTCTTATTGATGATCTTTCTGTTCATATTTTATTTTGAAATAGAGTTTCATTGTGTGGTGGAGCTGCTGCACATCAGCGTCCCTCGGGATGAATGAAGTTCTGTCTTATCAGCTGTGGAATGAAGCTTCAGGTTGTTGAGGACGGAGGACGAGGAGAGCTTACCGAGCCACGGTCCGGTCCAGGCCTCTGGTCAGAGGAACCGACTTCAGGATGGCGTCCAACACGGCGAGCTCGTCCGTCTGCGTCTCACCTGAGACAGACAGCGACAGGTAAAATGATTCCACCTGGTTTTATCACCTCAGAGAGACGGCTTCAACATGTTTCAGCTTCCAGCTTCTCACCTGAGCTGCAGGTGAACACGGCGTGGATCAGGTGAGGCAGCAGGTAGCGCAGCAGAGGGCCGACATCGTGAGCCGCCGCCATGACCTGCAGCGTCGACGCCAGCGCCGGCATCGAGCTCAGACGGCCGAACGCTCTGAGCACGGACAGACAGGAGGAAAGAGATCAGGTGAGAGGAGGGACGGGACACCAAACGGACCGACTGGAGGTTTCACCCTCAGACCAGGTGAGCTGCTGGTCCCCGTTCCTACCTGGGCCCGGCGGCGCCCTCCTTCTGGTTCTGCAGCAGCACGGTGAGGCAGCCCAGACCCTCCTTGGCCAACACGGGCTCTTTGAGCAGAGACTTGCTGACGTGGGCGGCGAGCGTGTCGACCAGACTCGCCTCCATCACCACCTTCACCGCCAGCTGGCACACGATCATGTAGGTGGCGGCTTTGTAGTCCGTCAGCGAGGACTTCAGGCCCTGAAGGGACAACATCACCAGACGCCTGAGAACAAGAACTTTATCTCCAGCTGCTTCTGACTATTATTTGAATTATTGATTCATCTGCTCAATTAATCAACAAATGGCTTCGTCAATAAATCATCAGAACGTTGTCAGAAATATTCAGTTTGCTGCCGTGACAGATAAAGTAATGTGGTAATCTGATGAAGGCAAAGTGACACCCGCCAGCAGCAACACGCCATTACTGCCATGGCATGCAAATGAATCCCAGACCAGAAAACGACCCTGCGCAACAAATCCCAGCAGCCAGCGGCGCAGAGCGAGGCGGTTACCTTCTGAATGTACGGCAGCAGTTTGGAGATGATGGCGTCCGACACTTTGTCCACGGCGTCCAGAGCCGGGACGATGGAGGAGGCGTAGAAGGAGAAGATCACTCTGAGCTGGGAGCAACTTCCTGAGTGACCCGAATACGCCTGGAGGAGGAGGAGGAGGAGGAGGAGGAGGAGGAGGAAGAGG
>CAKAOI010044515.1:0-18608 GCA_916701655.1 Sebastiscus albofasciatus | reverse complement strand
TTCTTGGGACTAAATTGGCCCACTTTTTAGTTAATAAAAGTATACCTTTAAGTGTACTTTAAGTGTATGTTGTGTTATGTGTTTTTTATTGCAAACTTTCCATCCAGATTTTCCAACAATGTGATATAAAATCGAGAGCTGAAATCTCTGATATGTGAACCTGATTTTGTAATATTCTTGAGGGAAATGTAAATGCAGTACACAAGTCCATAAGTTGTTTTTTTATATTTGTGTGGCTTTGATACATTAGATTAGTATTTTATTAACCATCTCAGGGATAGAGGTGGTATCTCAGGTCCCGTCCAACAGAACCATCTCCCTACATTTTAACTCTGCATCATCCATCTTACACTTTGGAATTGATTGTACTAACTAAGTAGTTTTGTTGTCTAAACCTAAATAAGTAGTTTTGTTGCCTAAACCTAACTAAGTAGTTTTGTTGACTAAACCTAACTAAGAAGTTTTGTTGCCTAAACCTAACTAAGTAGTTTTGATGCCTAATCCTAACCAAGTCGATCTTTTCCTAAACCTAACTAAGTAGTTTTGTTGACTAAACCTAACTAAGTAGTTTTGTTGCCTAAACCTAACTAAGAAATTTTGTTACCTAAACCTAACTAAGTAGTTTTGTTGCCTAAACCTAACTAAGAAGTTTTGTTACCTAAACCTAACTAAGTAGTTTTGTTACCTAAACCTAATTATGTAGTTTTTTTTGCCTTAACCTAACTAAGAAGTTTTGTTACCTAAACTAAACTAAGTATTTTTGATGCCTAAACCTAACTAAGTAGTTTTGTTGCCTAAACCTAACTAAGTAGTTTTGTTACCTAAACCTAGCTAAGTAGTTTTGTTGCCTAAACCTAACTAAGTAGTTTTGATGCCTAATCCTAACCAAGTCGATCTTTTCCTAAACCTAACTAAGAAGTTTTGTTACCTAAACCTAATTATGTATTTTTTTTGCCTAAACCTAACTAAGTAGTTTTGTTGCCTAAACCTAACTAAGAAGTTTTGTTACCTAAACCTAATTATGTAGTTTTTTTTTGCCTTAACCTAACTAAGAAGTTTTGTTACCTAAACTAAACTAAGTATTTTTGATGCCTAAACCTAACTAAGTATCTTTGTTGCCTAAATCTAACCAAGTCGACCTTTTCCTAAACCTAACTAAGTAGTTTTATTTTCAAAAGACCATAGCAGAAATTGACACTTGTCATGTGTTGCTGGACATTCATAGGAAAACGCACGAAAAATACGTTGCTGAAAGTCGTGCCGAGTGTCACAAAAAAAGGTAAATTCATGTCTATATACACGAATCAAATAGATTACATTTTATGACTGTCTCGCAAAGTGCCATGAGACTGTGTTGTGTGTAATGTATGCTTGTATCCACTATATATATATATATATATATATATATATATATATATATATATATATATCGTATATAAAATGTACTCATATACTGTAATTATTGTACTGTGATTTACAAAAGTGATTTTTCTAAGCTGTGACACTGAGAGGTCAAGGTGCTGAAACTGTAATTGTTAATAAAAAAATTGTTTCAGTATTTACGGGACGTTTTTCTTACATTTTTAATCAGGGCCGGCTCTAGCTCTTTTGGTGCCCGAGGTGAAATTCGGTTGTGTCATTGTTTTGTGTTGTTAATTGATTTCCATTAATAAATATATACATACATTTGCATAAAGCAGCATATTTGTCCACTCCCATGTAGATACGAGTATTAAATACTTAACAAATCTCCCTTTAAGGTGCATTTTGAACAGATAAAAAATGCACTATTAATTTAAGACAAGAGGAAGAGGCCCACACTGTTCAGGTTAGGACTGCCATCTACTGGGAGGATGGAAGACCAGCAACTAAGTCATTGAGAAAACACAAAACTACATTCATGAAACCAAACACAATATTTTAGGATGTATTATATAAAAAAGATATTTAAAGGGATAGTTCGGGTGTTTTCTCAGTGTGGTTATATGACCTACTGTATGTGGGCGGCCCAACCTAACTTCCGTTTCCATGGAAACTAGATTTGTTTGGCTTTGAATAAATCTTTTACTGTGGTATTTGTAAGTGTGGGACAGACGCATTTAGATGAAAAAAAATCATATAAATTAGTTGAAAACAAAAATAATTTAATATAGTGGAATGTGATATGTATATGAAACAATTCCTTTTGGAATAATGTCATATTAATATTTGAATTAGCTCATTTTACGTAGGGTGAGTTGCCGTAAAGCTCTGGTGGGTGTCCTCAAACAAATAAACGACAATGAAACTGTTGATATTTAATGTCTTTCTATTATGCCTAAAATGCTTCAAAACTATTATAGTCTTTATTAATTATGTTGTATTTATTTATTATTAATTATAGTCTTATTTTTTGTTTGAAGTTGTCTGATTCTCCATGTGAAATCCACATCTATAGGCCAAGGTTTTGTAACAGCAATAACATTGTAAGTGAGATTGTAAATGAGATTACACATTCAGCCTGGAGTGTTTCCTACATTAATTAATCAACATCTTTTCAGTGTCCCTCATTAGGAAATCAAGATTTGTCTGAGAAAACCTGGCATGAGAGTGCTGATATGTCTACCATTTCTTCTATGACTGTGAGATCTGCATTATATATATATATTTTTGGTTTGATTAGGACACATCGTGGGGACTTCAGAGTGGTACGGGGTTTGGATTTAATGTATTGACTTCATCTCACAATATATTCCAGAAATCTGAAATGCAAAAGAAATGTCCCCTGCTAGGCTAATTTACCCTGACCTCATCATCGAGACCACAGACATGAAGACAAGTGGGTGTTTGGACCTATAAAATGCTTCACACATTTTATTAAATCACATTATTTAGTAATTATTTCTTTATGTCAAGATGGGTTATAATATTTACCAAGCACTGCACTGCAAATATTAAAAACAATATGTTTGTTTGTGGCTGTTAGGATGGGGTTAAATAAAACAAACAGAAGGAAGTCCATACCGCCACACCTTTTTACCTGTCGGGCATTCTGCCTTTCTTCCCCTGACTGCAAAGCATGTCTTTAGTTAGAGAGAGCAAGTCAGAACGAAAGTGAAAGCTTCCCAATGACGCAGACGATTTTTTAATTCTTACATGTTTTCAATCTTTAAATCAAACAGATTGTCTACGTCGATTCAGCGATGAAGTGGAAAACTGGACTCACTGGACTGATTCTGTTTTTTCTGGACACAGCCACAGGTAAATGATATCAACCAGAGCTGTATACAACTAATATTGGATTACATATAATCGTTTTAATTAGAGTGATTACTCTGCCTACTTTTGCTATATGTTGCTTGACTGATCTTTGGTTGGTTTTATGGCACACTATGATGAGGCCCCTCCGTGTCATGTCCGCATTTATAGTTTGATTTGTTTCCTTGTCGCGGCTGAAGAGCAGAGGATTTAATAGCTAAAGAGCAGCTGGCCACGGGATATAAGTTTGTTATAATGGTACTACTTTTTAGTTTATAAAAGTGTACTTTAAAGTTTAAAGTACACTCTCAGTAAACTACTTTTACTACTTCCTTCCTTGTGTCACCAAGTCACTGGGTAAGGTGTGTGGTTTGTGGTTTTATTATTTTGTCAACATTGTGCATCTAAAGTTCAAAGTTAGTAGTTCAGATAAAGTTCTCCGATCTGCTCTAAGTCTAAATGCTGTTGTTTTGTCATTTTGTCCACAGGGTCAGAGCACGGAGACGAGTGCAGTAAGTAAAACTATGTGCTGTCTTTACGTTATAATGTCCATGCAGATGTAACTCATCCTGTCGTTGGCAATGAACTTCTTTCTCTCAGGCTCCTGAAACAGTGCTGCTACAAATAGACACTATAAAAAGAAGAACACGCAAATATAGGAATAAAATACACTATATACAAATTATAATAAAATATATTTTAAAATACAATACTGTGTATTCACTGGATTATGAGACAATCAGCCCCTGGATGGACATTTTGTGTCTCTTTGTAGTCTTTTTTTCTCTTTGTAGTATTTTTGTCTCTTTGTAGTCTTTTTTTCTCTTTGTAGTTTTTTTGTCTCTTTGTAGTTTTTTTGTCTCTTTGTAGTCTTTTTGTGTCTCTTTGTAGTCTTTTTGTGTCTCTTTGTAGTCTTTTTGTGTCTCTTTGTAGTCTTTTTGTGTCTCTTTGTGGCTCCTGAAACAGTGCTACTACAAATATGAACTATAAAAAGAAAAACACGTAAATAAAGGAATAAAATACAATATATACAAATGATAATAAAATATAATGTAAAATATGTAAGACCATGTAAGAGCTATATTGTATTATTTATAGTATTTTTGCATTTGATTATCATTTAAAGGTACATAGTGTTATGCCATCAAAAACTGTTTGCCATACATTAGAATTTAGGTCAGTTAGTCATGTAATAGGACGCGCTCTGATCCATTTAGACTCAATGATGTGTGCTTTGCCCTGTCAAGATGTGCTCCTCTGGTCGTCCTGCTATTGGACAATGTGGGCGTGTCCCTTTAAGTGTTGTTATTGTTAGTTAGGCTTCAGTGGAGCAGGATGGGGATGGCAACACAGATCACAGATTGTAGACCACAGATTCAGTTATTTTCCAGCTGAACTGGTCTGTTTTTTGATAGTCCAAGATTTGTCATGTGGATATATTTTTGTTTGTTTTAATTTTCGTGGAATAAACTTTTCACTCACTTTATTAGCCCCATCTTTGAAGCTGATCAAGGGGTGAGTGTCTGCAGGTGGAAGTTGGACATGGTAGTCTACATGAGTCAGAAACCTTTACATCCTGCTAGAAGTGGCAAAGACAGTTTAGAGCAAGCTGCCACCACACACTGGATTATGAGACAACCGGCCCCTGGACGGATATTTTGTGTCTCTTTGTGGTCTTTTTGTCTCTTTGTAGTCTCTTTGAAACACACATACCTGATCTGATCTTACGGTAACACTGTGATCTAATCCATTCCCAAATCTACGGCAATGCAAAACATTAGGAATATTAGATTTACATTCATCAGGTGGAAACAAACATGACTCCAAATAAAGCTACTGTTGTTTCATAGCCGATCTACTGTATAGACATGTTTGCTAACAACTTTCCCATATCAACCTTAAAAGGTGTATTTCCACTTCTTAAAAGACATGTCAACCCTGTTTGAGTTTTACATTACTAGATAAAGGCTTTATCTTGTTTCTCGTTACAGAAAATGTTAAGTTATTTTGCCCAGAGAGCCAAGACGCAGCAGTCGGAGAGGACGTCACTTTGGACTGTCACCTCGAGTCTCAATGTGATGTGGAGGACCAAAGTATTGTATGGAAGTTCAACAACAATGATGAAGTCCTGGTTTACAAAAGTAGAAACTTTTCTCCTAATGATCAGGCAGATCAGTTCAAACACAGAGCTTCTGAAGACAGCAGCTGGAAACCAACCGAAGGGAAACTTGCAGTGAAAATCTCACCAGTTAAAATAACTGATGCTGGAACATACACCTGCTCTGTTGGAACTGGAAGCTCCAAAAGATCCTGCTCTACGAAACTCAACATTAAACAGCGTAACTCACTTTCATTGCTTAACATGTATGTAGATGAAAACCTGACCTATAGGCCTAGAGGCCACTAGAGGTCATATCCTAACTTAAACATGAGTCGTAATAAGATGCAGTATTAAATGACCTATGGGGTCGTATTTTGCAACAGTCTGGATCAGACAGAAAAGCCTCACAGAGTCACGAGCATGTAGCTGTAGACTCATTCTCAAAATGCCTCATCATCCACAAAATGGTAAAGTAAAAGCCTGGAGAAAAAATTGTGAGTAATTAATCACCGTTGTCTTTTTTCAGAAGTTGAGGAAAAAGAAAAGCAGGTCCAGGGCAAAACCGTAAGTAAAATACAGAAATGCCAGATAACTAAGGAGAATGTATGTGAAAGGAGAATGTATGTATGTATGTAAGTGCCAGAATGAATTCTGCCATCCCTTCACCATACAGGTCTACTTCCCACCCATTGAAGTGAACATCATTCAAAGATCTGACAGCTCATTTGAATGTGTGACGGAAGCCAACCCACCAGCAAATTTCACCTGGAGCAGATCTGACCAGTCGTGGCCTCAGTCCGGTGTCAGCGCAGAGGGTGCGACGCTACAGTTTCTGAGCATGACCTCTGACCTGAGTGGTCACTACCAGTGTGAAGCATCTAACCCATATGGAAGAAAACGTGCTACCATCTATATGCACCTGCCTTCAGAAGAATGCTCTGCTTGTTGGACTGCTCTTGTAATTTTGTTTTTCCTGAGTGCCCCTGTTGTTCCAGTGTGGTGCATTTATAAATTTAGGAATCGTCTAAGAAGGCACGTGGATTGAGGAAGAAGGTCTAGAGGTTTAGACATCTGTAGAATATGTCACAGACAGTGAAGGTGATCTATTGACTGTATATTGACATCATATCAGCTACATTTTCCTGTGGACCGAATTCCTTCATTTGTTAACACAAGGCATGTTTCATGTTTCACAGTTTGCTGATGATATTCTACTGTATTTATCCAAATAAACCCCCCAAATCTCATTCTCATTTAGGTTCATTCTCTTTCACCGAAAACCACTGAATCAAACCTGCCACAAGTAATCCAACTATGAATATATTTATGTTCACAATGCAGATCTGTTCTTGGTTAAACTTTGGTGAAATCTATTGTAAATGTTATTTATTAATAAAGTTCCCATATTATGCTCATATTCAGGTTCACGCTTGTATTTTATATGTATAATAGACAATTTTAACATGCTGTAATCTCCAAAACCCCTTTTTTATTTTCCTCATACTGTCTACCTGAATATTCCTGTATGTACCCTCAGTCTGAAACATGTATGCTACAATGCTTATTTAGATTTATTTTTTTGTACCGTTGCGATGAAGACCATTTCAGCGGGCAAACTTCCGTATAAACTAAACCAATTGTAGTATAACCAGGAAGAGACCATTGATGTGTGAAGACAGTCTGTTAGTACTACACTTTATAACAGTGAAGTCATTGAATATTTTTTGCAATAGAAATTCTCCAAAATTTTACAAAATCCCATTTTTCCAAAATAAGTATTGTAGTATAACAAACATGATACCATTGATGTGTGAAGTGATTGAATATTTTTCGCATTATAAATGATGTTAAAGCATATTTTTCCAAACTAAGTGCTGTAGTACAATCAGGAAGAGACCATTGATGTGTTAAGCGCTTTTGGCAACAATTATAACAGCGAAGTTATTGAATATTTTGCCCAATAAAATTCACCAAATTATACAAAATCACATTTTTCCAAACTATGTCTGTTTTTGTTTTGTAGTAAAACCAAGAAAAGGCCATTTATGTGTGATTTTGGTGCTACTACACTTTATAAAGACTGAAGTTATTGAATATTTTTTCCACAAAAAATTAACCAAAATTATACAAAAGCATACATTTCTAAATTAAATATTATAATACAACCAGGAAGTGACCATCGATGTGTGAAGACAGTTTGGCGGCACTACACATTATAACAGGGAAATTATTGTCTATTTTTCTCTTTTCGGCATATAGAATAGAATAAAGTCATAATATTACGAGAATAAAGTCATAGGTTTACGAGAAAAAAAGTCGTAATATTATTAAGTAGTAATTTTCCGTGCTATTTAATTTTTTTCTCGTAAAGTTACGACTTTTTTCTTTTAACATTATGACTTTATTCTGTAAAATTATGCAAAAGCAAATTTTTGTTGTAGTACAACTATGAAGAGACCATTGATGTGTGAAGTGATTTTGGTGGTACTACACTGTATAACAGTGAAGTTAATGAATATTTTTCTCTTTTCAGCGTTGCACTTTGAGGACGGTCCCTGAGCACTCCTCTCACAGCCGGCTGCACATAGAGACCGATGTAATGTGTCCAGCTCGGAGGACTAAAGGCTCATTTTGATTAAAATGAGGTTGCATCTCGCTGTCTACCTCACTAATGTTAGAAAGAGCTGTTGTTTGTGTTTTAACAACGTTTTGTTTATGAGTTATTGATCCAGGAAGTCTGAATGTGTCTTTCTAACTTTACCAGAGTGAAAGAGAAATAATTAAATCACAAGGTCACTGTGTTCTTTGCCAAAGCCTAACCTAAATATGGACCGTATTTTATCTTTTTTGAATCCTCCAGAAGTTATTGAATATTTTTCCCAATAAAATTCACCAAAATTATGCAAAAGCACATTTTTCCAAGCTAAGTGCTGTAGTACAATCAGGAAGACACCATTGATGTGTGAAGTGATTTTGGTGGCACTACACTGTATAATACTGAAGTTATTGAATATTTTTCTCTTTTTGGTGTTGCACTTTGAGGACAGTCCCTAGGAAGTTTACCAAAGTGAAAGAGAAACTAATTAAATCACAAGGTCACTTTGTTCTTTGCAGAACGCCTCACCAAAATATGGACTTTATTTGATCTTTTTTTAATCCTCCAGAAAGCGAGAAATCATCTCGGTGACATCTACAGCCGCTCAGTCCTCGACAGCCACCATGACGCCTCTCATTCGGTGGTTTGCTCTGTTTTCTCTGTTGACTGTAACAAGTAAGTGTTTCCTACTTTAGGACGACTGCAGCGCTCCTCTGTGTTCCCTCAGATCTTTATCATGAATCAGACACTCTTAGTGTTATTCTACAGGTAGAGTTTAAACCATGAAGACCCAGATTATGTTAAAAATATGTTCAAAGTTACCTACATAATTATGAACCACCTACTCAGATCTATTTAGAAACGTTTGATTACCAGAGGATGACAGAGGATTAAGGACAGGATACCTTTGACGTGTGAAGTGATTGAGTATTTTTCGCATTATAAATTCACCAAAATTATGTAAAAGCATATTTTTCCAAACTACATGCTGTAGTACAATCAGGAAGAGATCATTGATGTGTGAAGTGATGGTACTACACTGCATAAGGCTTCAATTATTTAATTTTTTTCCCAATAGAAAATCACCAAAATTATAAAAAAATCACAATTTTCCAAACTAAGTGTTGTAGTATAATTAGGAGGAGACATTTTTGTAGCACTACACTTTATAACAATGAAGTTATTGAATATATTTCCCAATAAAATTATGCAAAAGCATATTTTTTCAAACTAAGTGTTGTAGTACAATCAGGAAGAGACCACTGATGTGTGATGTGATTTTGATAAGAAATAAATAAGAATTTATTTTTTAAATGTACAGTATACCGTGTTTCTGCAACTATGGGCATTTTTAAGTCCCAACAAAGACATTTTGAATTTATGTTTAAACATTGAGGACATTTTTGCTTAAACATCAGATGTATTTATTTTTTCCACATTGAGGACAAAATAAAATACATCTGAGATTACGAGAATAAAGTCATAGGTTTACGAGAATAATAAGAATAGAAGAATAATATTATAAAGTAGTCATTTTATCTGTTACTTTAGAGCGGAAATAGTGTGAAAATGAGTAATAACTAATCTTTTGGCTCATCAGCAGCACATTAACATCAGTATCAGGACCTTGAAAAGATTGTGCAAGAAAATGAGTTTATTCTGAAGAAAGAACCTCACAGACCTGATGGAGAAACTGACTCTTCTGTGGAGTAGGACATGACTTTTTTTTCTCTTAAAGTTATGATTTTATTCTCGTAATATTACATTGTTTTTTTTTCTTGAAATATTATGACTTTATTCTCATTAAATTACAACTTTTGTCTCGTAATATTATGACTTTATTCTCCCCTCAATGTGGCCCTAACACTCCCTCGTAGTATTGTAGTTGTGTGTTGGATGTTTTAAGAGTTAGTCCATAATAACAAGCATGTAAATGAGTTTAAATTATGGCAGCTTCAGTACTTTAAAGATGCTTATTGGATCTCTGAATGCAAAAGCACATTTTTGCTCCGTGTCTTTAAAAATAAATAAATAGCTCTGACCACAAATCCTGTAAACTCAGATGATCTGATCTGATCTGATAAAGCTGGTGTGTGATTAAGTGGCTCAACCGGTATTTGTGGTGTGTGATTTGTAATGTGTCCTGACTTGTGTTGTGCTTCGCTGTTTTTGGCCCAGAACTCAACAGATTACTTGTCAAAACATAAGGAATCATTGGGTGGAGTCTGGTAACATGGGACACTTTTTGCTAAATGATTTATAAGAACATTAAATAAGCTATGCATGATATTTTTTAGAATATATTGGCATGGGTCTCTTAAATATTTATTTGTTAAAAAAGTATAATTGTTTATCAGCAGGTTCCCTCTTGAGCTACGACACAATATAAAGACTTACTACTGCCTTTCATGTGCTATAGTAACACCTCCATTATAAATCCTTTAAATTAATCGTTAACTAATCATGCAATAACATGTGATTGGGAGTCACTCATTAACTAATCGTTCACTAGCAGTTAGTTCCTCATTAGATTTAGTTTTTTATTACGTAATCATTAACTAATCATTAACTAATGATGACCTACTCTATAAAGTGTTACCCATTTTGTCAAAAATTAGAACATCTTCAACGAAAAAAATCTAAACACCAAAAAGCATTAACATTTCCTGTAACTAGGTCTTAACATCTCATCTAGTCAGGTCTTGTTAAGTCTTGTACTACTGTTACAACCCGGCTCAAAGGTTGCAACAAAAATGGGAGGCCAGACGAGTTTAAAAATAGTAACAGGCATTTATTTAACAAACTAACAACAAACAACTAAATAAACGTGGAAAGTCAGTAATGTAGGCATGTGTGGGTGTGTGAAAATGTCTCCTGCAAACAAAACCAAAACAGGTGTGCCAGCCAAGGAAGAGAGCCGGTGTCTGCTGAAAGGTAGAGAGCTTTTATTCCAACCACACCAAGCCCAGGTGTGGCTCATCAGCCTGAAGACCCTCTCTCCTGCAAAACAAAAGAGAACCAGCAAAAAGACACGGGACACCTAGTGGAGTGGAGGGGAATGTCACAACTACCTTCCCTTCAAACACTGTCTGCAACGCATACGTTAAGATTAAGATTTTGCTCTTATACATATCTAAGCCATGCAGGGGTCAGCAACCTTTACTATCAGAAGAGCCATTTTAGGCAAAAAACAACAACAACAAAAATCTGTCTGGAGCCGCAAAACATGTGATCATTGTGATGAAGGTAACTCAGTTTGTAGTCTAAGTTTATAGTATATCAGTCTAATGCAGTGAGGGCCAAAGAGACAATGTACTACGGAGTATTAGGGCCACATTGAGGGAAAAAACATCTGAGATTTACACAATAAAGTCAGAATGTTATGAGAAAAAAGTCGTAACTTTACGAGAAGAAAAGAAAATAGCACGTAAAATCACTACTTTATAATATTCTGACTTTTTTTCTTGTAAACATATGACTTTATTCTCATAATATTATGACTTTATTGTATTCTGTACGCTGAAAAGAGAAAAATAACTTCACTGTTATAACGTGTAGTGCTACCAAACTGTCTTTGATGCTCACTTCCTAGTTGTATTATAATATTTAATTTGGAAAAATGTGATTTTGTATAATTTCGGTAGAATTTATTGGGAAAAATATTTAATAACTTCACTGTTATAAAGTGTAGTACTACCATAATGACATCACACATTAATGGTCTCCTCATGGTTGTACTACAACACTTATTTTGGAAATATGTGATTTTGAATTATTTTGCTGAGTTTTTCTTTTGATTGATATTCAATAACTTAAGTCTTATATAGTCTAGCGCTACCAAAATGTCTTCACACATTAATGGTATCCTGTTTGTTGTACCACAACACTTATTTTGGATAAATGTACTTCTGCATAATCTTTATGCGGTTAAAACAAAGCCGTCGTTTGTGTTTTAACAACGTTTCGCTCATGAGTTATTGATCTGGGAAGTTCGAATCTGTGAATATCATTGCACTGCAAACTTTAAACATAAATTCAAAATTTCATTGTTGGGACTTAAAAATGCAGAAACACGGTATACTGTACATTTTAAAAAATATTCTTATTTAATTCTTATTTATACTAGTCGTGCATTTATATTTAGCAAACTTAATACTTAATAACATTTCTTATTTTTTATAATTATTTATATTTTTCTACATATATTGGGTTATATATTGTAGCTTTATGTTCATAATTTACATGTTACATACTCCTTTATTTCCATTTTCTTATATTTCTTTATGTTTTTATAGAAGAGCAATTGTAATGTCCCAATTTCCCCGCCGGGATCAATAAAGTATAAGGCTACTGATTGTGATTCTTAGAAATCATTTCTCAAACAGGACCAGCTCAGCCATCCTTGTTTTAATCACGAGAAACAAAGTGTTCCGTAAAGCTGCAACAGGAAGTCTAAATGCAATGTTTGTTTCCCCAGGAGCGGCTGATGTGATTGGCTCACATGATACCGTTAAAGTGGTAGACGGTGATGACGCCATTCTGCCATGCCACCTGAAGGAGCCGTTCAACGTGACGACTCTATCAGTGTCATGGAAACGCGATGGAACCACTGTGCACTTGTATCGAAGTAAGGCTGACTATCTAGTTGATCAGGGCAAGAACTTCCGAGATAGAACATCGCTCTTCCCTGATGAATTGGCCAAAGGAACATTTTCACTAACTCTGACCAACGTGACTGAACTGGATGCAGGAAATTATACCTGCAAAGGTCGAGTTAAGGACCTCTCCGACAAAGTTCTGCACAGACAATGCAACGTTACCATCATTGTTGGTGAGTATGCTAACCGAATACATTTTAAAATGAAATTTTATCTCTTAAACACAATTTACACATTAACAATTTAACATATTTTTTCAGAGCCAAAGCAAAGCAAAGGAAATCCGACAAAAAGTCCTAGTAAGTAAATATTTTTATTTATTTGTATCCCAATTACTGGTCAACAGCTTTTAAACAGTTTTAAACACGTGGTTAACATTGTAAAACTAAACAAAAAAAAAAACGCTACAAAACTACTTGATTAGGTTTGGTAAAAAAAAACCCATCATGGTTTGGTTCAAAATGACTAAGTTTGTTATGTTATAGAAAATAAGTGAACGTTGACTTTTAGTTTCACACGGACACAAACAGTGGGTGAAAGTCCTCTGTTTGTTGGACCCATACACGTTGTGAATTGAAACAAGACAAAACCAAAATGCAACAAAACCACTTGGTTAGATTTAGTAAAACATCATAGTTTGGCTTAAAATAAGTATGTTTGTTACATTATTTGAGTTACGAACGTAAATTGAAATAAGTGAACGTTGAGTTTTTGTTGCACACGGTCTATTGGGTGAAAGTTTGTTTGAGCCATACATCCACCCTGACCTCGTAGTTACGCGGACTTCTGTGGACTTTGATTACAAACATATTTGTGATACGTAAAAAAACCCAAAACAGTCCAGGAGAAAATATGTTTCCCTCTAAACAGAATTGCCAATGTAGTTTTGTTGTATGGGAACGTAACTTTTAGGAGACCAGGCTGCCCCGTGGCTTTACGGAGCTTATTCTTCATCTGTCCGACCCACAACTTCACAGTTCTGGTTCACTCTCACGGCTCTCATAGCGTCGTTTTAAAAAAAGAAGCTGTAAAGTCCCACTGTGCTCTACCTGCTGGGCAACAAACTGTTAACAGTTAACAATTAGAGACCAGCTGGTGAACATAGTGGAGCATTTAGCAGTTAAAGAGACAGATATTTCCCTCAGGAGGTGGTGGAGACCAAAAACAGAGCTAAAAGAGAGAGAATATTGGACTTGTATTCATCAGGTAGACACAAACGCAAATTAATCATTATGTTGTTGGATGTGTAAGTAAGCAACTGTTTGCCAACATGTTCAACATGTCAACTTTAAATGTGATGATATGTCATGATGATATATGTTGTGTTGATAACTCAGTTATTACAGGTATAAATATATACTAAGATTAATTTTCATTGTCTTGTGAAACAGTTTACAACCCAAATGAACCAATAACTCATCATAAAGGAGTTAGTTCAGTATTTTTCTCAGAGAGCAAATTGTTCCCACAGTGAAGAATAAATCTTGACAACTTCCCTTTATTCATTCAGGACACCAGGATGACAAAGATACTGACACCGGCATCGGTGCTGGCTTTGGTGCTCTCATTGGCATTGGTACTCTCGCTGGCATTGGTGCTCTCATTGGCATTGGCTTTGGCATTTACAAATGCATGAATGGTAAAAAGGACAGTAAGTAACACATTTCTCCTCTCTTTGTTTTCCCCATTTAAAAGAACAGGTTTGCAATTTTTAAGACTTTCTTAAAACAATAGTTTTCATTATAAATGTGTGTTATTTTCACAGATGTATTGAATTATTGATCGATCATTTATGTTTATTTGTATTTAGAACACATTATTACACTTTTTCATTGTTTTCATTTCTTCCACAGAGGAAGAGACAGTACCAGAGCCACGAAATGATCGCAGTGAGTAATAAAAGGGCTGCACCCTGCAATGTACAAGCAGATATGCTCACTTAACTTTGAAGTAGCTGAAGTAACTCTGTGATAATTAAAGGGACAGTTTTTAAGAATCAGAAATGCTTGTTAGCAGCTTCACCTGTGGCCGTTAAGTCAACAAAAGTCAGCGTCGGGTTCACGCTTGTGCTCGCTCTACATAGACATGAACGAGCATCGCTCAACACAGTGAGGAGACACACGTCAGCTAAAAGCACAATATCACTCTAGATTTCAGCTGCTTGGCAGTAATGTTAGCTGACCAGACCAAGGTCTCTCCATGAATCAATGCTGATCCTAGTGTTGACTTTTCCTGCCTCGGCCTCCCGACCGCGGCTGGAGGGAACGGGGGAGACACCGGAGTTTTGGTGGGAGACGATAACGTTTCTCTCTGCGGAGCCCCGTCACTTCACAAGACACGGGAAACCTCTGTTGGTCTGGAGGAGCTGCAGCAGTTATTTCTACATAAACGTCCACTGAACATTCACTAGATATTCTCAGAGCTAAACTAACTCTTCTGGAGTGTGGAGTGAGCAGCATGCACGTGAGGTGGAGCGAGAAGGAGCGCGGTGTGTGAGTGAAGGCAGGCAGAGGAGCAGAGTACAGCAGAGACTCCGGTCCTGGAGACCAAAGCTACGGTCTCCCCCGCGTCCTCTGACCGCGGCCAACACTGTTTAACAGACGGGCTTCACTAGATACAACCAAGAGGTTGTGGTGCTTCACTGGAGTTTGTGTTGGAGTCTGAGTCTGAACAGCGGAGACACATGCGAGCGCGCATGAGACACCGACCCGGATTGATTTATACGTGTGAGAAGTTACAAACAGTCCCTTTAAGTGATTGGTCTGATTCATCTTTATCTTCAAGACAATTTCACCTGTATGTCTAACAGCAATGTCAGCACTACATATAAAGCTACTTAGCTACTTAGTAATATCGATACATGACTAACATTACAGCAAAACTAATCTGCGCATCTTCTGCAATATTAGTTTCTAGAAACTTTGGTGTGGTAGCCTAGTGATTACTCGCAGGGCTAGCTGGAGAGCTAACTGAGAAGAGGCCATATGAACACCCCTCTCATGGGGTATTTACGACCTTGTTGGTGGAAGGTTTCTTAAAGCTCTGAGTTCACGAGTTGGGACGTGTTTGTTGATGTTGTCAGAAATGGTGGAGGACATAGAAGTTTTTCGGTGCATAATAAGGGAATATATTGTAACTTTAGTCATATGTTGTTTGTGTCTGAGGAAAATGTTGATATTCCCAACGACCTTATCTTTCTCCTCTGTCATTATGTCTTTGTATTTCCTGCATTATGTCACCCGCTTGCCAGCTTGCTAAATTGTTAGCCTCTGTGGCTTCTAGACTTCTAGAATATTGCTGGTTTCTTAGCAGCGGTGTTCTCACGACTTAACCACTTGAACGCCACGCATACTGTGTACACGTCTTCCCATGTTGTAAACACGAGCTTCATTTGAAGGCACCATGACACACTGATAGCAGCACACAACAGAGGAGCAACAAACCCCTTCTCATCCGGCAAATACGGCCCACTTTGCATCTGACAGAGCTAAAGGGGGACTTGTGCCTCGGTATCAGACGCCGAGGGGCGTGACAAAGCGGTGGTATCTGACGAGCTGCACACCCTGCGCGCTGTCATTGGCTGGGGGTTATGCACCCCCGAGGTGCCCAAAAGCTCTTTGGTGACGCCCAGAAGCGTCCCGAGTAAAGCAAAATAAGACAAAAAGAGAAAATACAGGCAGAGGGCTGCAGGGTCTCTGCAGAAACAGACACCACCACACACTTCTAGTGGGGCATAAGTGATGATTGAGAGGGATTATTTTTGCTTCAGTCTATACATACACAGTTGCATATTAAACCTTTAACCATTTGTTTACCAGAGTGATCAGAACAGAAAATGCTCCTGAGCCATTTTGAAAGGCACTGACAAATAACCTGTTTTGTGTTGTGTAGGTCAGAGTCCAAGACCGAGACGACGCTTCACGGAAAAACCCGAGGAAAAGAAAAAGCCTGAGGAGATACCTCTGAAGACCACTAGAACCTGAGCATAGCTCAGCTAAAAACGCTTTTATGCCAGAGAGTCCAGATCTCTGTGTCTCCCTCCCCCTCCCAAACAAAGAAGAGTTGAATCTCGCTCAATCGCCCCTCCAGAGCAAAAACTGTGGTTTTATTAATCTCAGATCGGGCCTAACTTTGGCAGATCATAACATATCAGGTATGGAATTAATCTGTAGATAATCCGGTTTAAAATGAGACCAAACTTTTAAATGGACATCAGTTTTTTGAGCTACTACAAAGACCACAATGTGGCCTGCAACAGACTAAAGCCTCAGACACACCAGGAACGCCAGGAGCGCGTGGCGGCTGCGTGATTCACACGTCGGGTGTTCACACCAGCTGCATTTCTGCTGCTGCAGCTGCTGCTGTCAGCCCTTTCTTTCTACATAGAGTTTGCCTTTTAATAGCCATTTCATTTCATTATAAATATCACTCATATTTATTTTAGACCGAGAAAGGTTAAGAAACGTGTGGTAATTTGTAAATAATAGTAATAATCCACAATTAAAACTCCGTACTATATTCATTCATGGAGCTCTCCAAGTCACTGCATGTTCTAGAACACTGTTTGGCACATATTTCAGAATAAATGCCTCATGTTAACAAATAAAGGAATTCTGTCCACAGAAAAAACGCTTAAGGGCTTTTATTTTGAAATGAAAGACGGAAATGTTGATTTAAAAATAAGTCTTTACTTTTTTTCATCTCTGTAACATATTCTACAGATAGACCTCGAAACTGTAGTAATGTTGCTGGTCTGATTTGTTAATATACAGTCAATGGATCACTTTCACTGTCTGTTGCTGCTGTGAGACGCACGCATCACACGTCAAAAATAGGTGAAACCTCTATTCTCTAGAAGAGGCGCATCTCAGCTGCGTCTCACGCGCATCTTACGCGGGCAGTGTGGCTGCTCTAACCTGTTAACACGGACAGCGAAATAAAAAACAACAGGTAACGCAGCCGCCACGTGCTCCTGACGTTCCTGGTGTGTCCGGGCTGTAAGGTGTTGTTATTAGCTTAGCCGATTGCTAGAAATGCTTTTTGGTACTGAAGCCGCTGTTGATCATTTGCTAAGAGAACTGAGGAGTCAGCAGTCAATGACGCTATAAAACAGTCAATAAAATAGTTTTTTCAAAAAGTGTGAATCCCCGCAACCACGAGAGGTACTTGAGAATAAAGTCGTAAAAGAGGACCAAAAGTATTAGGCTGATGTGTCCAGTATACTTTACAGACTATACACGAATACATGACCTCCCATCAGGCGGAGATAAAAACCCAGATAGCACATTAAGCACAGATCATTTTATTTACTAAGTGACCCACCCTTATGAAAAAGTAGTATACTTCAAGTTCAAGTAATTTAAGTAAAGTTCAAGTATATTTTCCTAGTATACTTCATGTAGTAAGTATACATATATCAATGTACTAGTAGTAAGTGTACTTCAATACTTCTTGGGACTAAATTGGCCCACTTTTTAGTTAATAAAAGTATACCTTTAAGTGTACTTTAAGTGTATGTTGTGTTATGTGTTTTTTATTGCAAACTTTCCATCCAGATTTTCCAACAATGTGATATAAAATCGAGAGCTGAAATCTCTGATATGTGAACCTGATTTTGTAATATTCTTGAGGGAAATGTAAATGCAGTACACAAGTCCATAAGTTGTTTTTTTATATTTGTGTGGCTTTGATACATTAGATTAGTATTTTATTAACCATCTCAGGGATAGAGGTGGTATCTCAGGTCCCGTCCAACAGAACCATCTCCCTACATTTTAACTCTGCATCATCCATCTTACACTTTGGAATTGATTGTACTAACTAAGTAGTTTTGTTGTCTAAACCTAACTAAGTAGTTTTGTTACCTAAACCTAACTAAGTAGTTTTGTTACCTAAACCTAGCTAAGTAGTTTTGTTGCCTAAACCTAACTAAGTAGTTTTGTTACCTAAACCTAACTAAGTAGTTTTGTTACCTAAACCTAGCTAAGTAGTTTTGTTGCCTAAACCTAACTAAGTA
>CAKAOI010044510.1:0-13245 GCA_916701655.1 Sebastiscus albofasciatus | reverse complement strand
TATATGTATATATTTATATATATATGTGTATATATATATTTATATATATGTATATATGTATATATATGTGTATATATATATATATATATATGTATATATATGTATATATATTTTTATATATATATATTTATATATGTATATATATATATACACACACACACACACACACATACAAAGGTTTCCATGCTGTTAAACTAACTCTATCTGTACCAATAGAATCGCTGCATTCTTGGTACCGCCTCAGTCGAGGTTCCAAACCAGCTGAGCCGATAAATGTGATGTATATTTTAATGAATATTTGTACTACTAATATTTGCAGGTCAGGCGGGGTCGTGCATGCGGGTCTTCTCCACCATGCCGTTCTCCTCCTGTAACATGGGAACCTGCTCTTATGCCAGCCGTAACGATAAATCCTATTGGCTGTCGACGACGGCGGCCGTCCCCAGCGTCCCGGTGGGCGGAGCCTCCATCGAAGATCACATCAGCCGCTGTGTGGTGTGTGAAGCCCCCTCCTCACCCGTCGCCCTGCACAGCCAGACCTCCAACCAGCCGGACTGCCCCCCCAGCTGGAGGAGCCTGTGGACCGGATACTCCTTCCTCATGGTGGGTACCGCAGTGGCCCAGGTACTACTATAGTACTACTACTGCTGATGGTGCTGCTGATAATACTGTTACTGCAGTCCTAAAAGTACTACTACTACTACAGTACTACTATAGTACTACTACTGCTGATGGTGCTGCTGATAATACTGTTACTGCAGTCCTAAAAGTACTACTACTACTACAGTACTACTATAGTACTACTACTGCTGATGGTGCTGCCGATAATACTGTTACTGCAGTCCTAAAAGTACTACTACTACTACTACAGTACTACTATAGTACTACTACTGCTGATGGTGCTGCTGATAATACTGTTACTGCAGTCCTAAAAGTACTACTACTACAGTACTACTATAGTACTACTACTGCTGATGGTGCTGCTGATAATACTGTTACTGCAGTCCTAAAAGTACTACTACTACAGTACTACTACAGTACTACTATAGTACTACTACTGCTGATGGTGCTGCTGATAATACTTCTGCTAATACTGTCACTGCAGTCCTAAATGTACTGTTGCTACTACAGTACTACAACTGCTGTCTTAAAGCTACTGCAGTATTCTGTGTGTTAACATTGTATAGTTGTGTTTGATATTGTTGATGAACTGTGACTGTTACTGCCGCTAACCCTCTCGCTCTCACCTGACACCTGATGCACAGGACACTGTTACTGTTGTTGTGTGTTTAATTGTAGCAAATGAGTTGTGTTGTGACCTGTTTGGGATGTGCTCACTCCACAGATCACTGGATCTTAGAGTAACACAGTAACTCGTGTGTCCTTTTCACGTTGTGGTAGTGGCAGTTCACTTGTGTTGGATCCTGATCCGTTTGGTTTGTGGCTGTTGCACTCCACTTTTGTGTTGGTCACCTGTGTTCCTGTTTTTGTGTCGGTAAACGCAGTAACTTTGTTTGGTATTGTGGTTTTGTTTTACACCTCATGGTGGTAGCCATTTTTTACCTTGTGGGAAGGGCACTGATTTGGCTACTTGTGTGGTTGCTGCTCATCCTTAAACTCTACGACAGCACCTTAGTCGGTCCTTTCATGTGTGATAAAATCCGGTTTGTTCCACATTTGACCCAACTTGGCACCTTTTCGTCAGCAGTAGTCCCAATCTGTTGTGACTTAATTACACATCGTTTTCTTTATATTGACGCTTTAAGCGTTTTTTTATGTGTAGTGTTGGCCGCTAACATTATATTCCAGACTGTGCAGTTTGGATTAGGCTATATGCTCAGGTAGCGAGGTGTTGAGTCTTGTGGAGTGCTTCTGATCTGTGCATTTTATCTCTGTTTTACGCTAACATACGGCCTTAAGTTGCACCCATTTTAAGTGCCAAGTACACTTCATTTCAATGAATAAAAAGTATGGTGGTAATCTGTCACGGTGAACTCTTGTGTATTATATTAGTGCTGTGCTAAACTTTAAATGTTTTTGTACGACTGTGTGATTGAGTGGCAACGTGACAGACTATTTATTCATTGTTTTAAGGGTGGGGGTGTTACGGCTGTGTGGGTTTCCTGTGCTGTGCACATCCCGGACGAGCCCCCAAATATGTTACGACCTCTCAAACAACCAAAGGCTCTGGAGAGACCGAAGTATATAAAAGGACACCAAGAGACAGATTTATTTTAAATCAAGACAAAAGTAACTATCAAAAATGTAACTGAGCAAACAAACAGGTTGGAGATCCCGTTTAAATGAACAAACGAAGGGAAGTCGCTGGGCCGTCGCACCCTGCTCATCCCACTAAACTCCAAAAATGTCTATTGAAACAAAAGCACGATAACTTAACTACCGCAGATCTCCAGCCCAAAAACAAAGTTACAAACTAAATGCTGGATAAAAAAAGTAATCTAAATCAAAACAATGCAACAATGGAGACGGGAGTCTCCCGAGCATTGCTGCCGGCTGCAGCCTGAGTGCCAGAGAGTGTGCGCCCCCCATTTGTTACGCCCCACCCTTGGGCAGCCCTATTGGGGCGAACAACACTCTTACACTGACCCAAACCAGCCACAAAAGACACCTTTAAAACTCTCAAAATCCAAAGGATTTATTAACAAAGACATATTAAAAAAAGACAATATCAAGTCCTAAGCTGAGAGGCAGCAGAAGCAGCAGTCCCCACACCAGAAGCCTCTCTCTTCTGCTGCTGGCACAGGAGCTTTTAAGCACTTCCTTCCCAACCTTGTTGAGCAAATGCAGCACACCTGGGCAGAGATACTGGAGAGGGAAAAGGGACAACAGCACAGGAAACACATACAGCCGTAACAATGATGATGTAATTTCCTGCGTGCGTTTGTGTTACAGCATACGGGTGCCGGCGACGAGGGCGGCGGCCAGTCTCTGACATCATCAGGTAGCTGTCTGACGGACTTCAGGGCCCAGCCCTTCGTGGAGTGTCAGGGGCCTCGAGGAACCTGCCACTACTTCGCCAACATCTACAGTTTCTGGCTGACCAGAGTGGAGACGACCTCCTCCAGCTCCTCCTCCAGCTCCTCCAACAGCTCCTCCACCACGCTGACGGAGGGCTGGCAGCAGAGGGAGAGCATCGGGAGGTGCAACGTCTGCATGAGGGAGTGAGGAGGAGAAGCGCCACCACCTCCTCCTCCTCCTCTTCCTCCTGCAGAGTCTGAGAGGACGTTTGTCTCTGTGAGGAGAGACTGTCATGTTAAAGATAACGATGCCAATCAATCAATTAATCAATCAATCAATCACCAGGAGTGACTCAGAGCAGACAGACTGTCAGGGCAGCGAAGGCTTGCTTGATACTGAAAGAATTATCATTATTAATAAAATGAATTGCCTTAAGGTGCTCAGAAAGCTGCTGAACCAACTGTAAAATGTGTTATTTTAAGGGTTCCCCCCCCACAAAGACTAGATAATGCCTCATTTACACATATAATATTTAATTTCTATTTTATTGTCATCTTCTACTGAAATGACCTGTGTTGAACAATAAAATATTATAAATATAATACGCGTTTTCAGTCTAAAATGGCGGCAAACACTGGAGCTTCGTCTCTTTATGTTTATCACTGTTGTCAGGTGAAAACCTTGTGTCTCCTGAATGCTCGCCTTTCATCAGCTCAGTAAACAATATCTGGAAGACTTTCATTTTCAAAATAAATACATTAAGCTCACACGTCACCTGTCAGCTGATTGGTTGGTGGCGTTGATGTGACGTTCTCTCCTCATCAGAGAGAACGACAAGAGAACAGAGACACATATACATAGACGCCGCATTGGACGCCTCAGCAGGTTGTGGCGATACGTCGACGTGGGCGCCATATTGGACCAGGCGAGACGGGCCTGTAACCCTCTACTAGTGAACGGGGGATTAAAAGCACTATAACGTCTACATTTATCAACCACTTCAACCAGTCGTTATTATTAAAGGGTTTATGATCTACGAGGAGTAGAACCATAAAGGTTAGTCTCCAGTTACTGAGAATCTGGATAGTTCAGCTAACATTAACTGATATTGATTAGTTAGCAATAAGGAACGTTAGATCTTTAACTTATATTGATTAGTTAACAATAAGGAACGTTAGATCTTTAACTTATATTGATTAGTTAGCAATAAGGAACGTTAGATAACATTAACTTATATTGATTAGTTAGCAATAAGGAACGTTAGATCTTTAACTGATATTGATTAGTTAGCAATAAGGAACGTTAGATAACATTAACTTATATTGATTAGTTAGCAATAAGGAACGTTAGATCTTTAACTTATATTGATTAGTTAGCAATAAGGAACTTTAGCGAGCTCTTATCTGATGTTACAAATGTTTTGTAAAGACGTAACGTTAACTTGAACATTTGATAATGTGTAAAATGCTTAAAGGAAAATGTGATATGATAATACTGGTTGTTAATAACGACCTAATAATTGATTGGATCCACCGTATCGAAGGACAGATGCTGATCCAGGATCCGGAAGTCGTGACGTATTTAACAGTTTTTCACCAAAATCTTTGGGAAAAGAATAAAAAACGTGAACTTAACCTCGTAGATCATAAACCCTTTAATAATAACGACTGGTTGAAGTGGTTGATAAATGTAGACGTTATAGTGCTTTTAATCCCCCGTTCACTAGTAGAGGGTTACAGGCCCGTCTCGCCTGGTCCAATATGGCCCCACGTTGACGTACGACCCGAGAGTCAATGCGGCGTCTACGTATATACGTCTATGTAAGCGAACACCTGAGTGAACTTTAGCCCCGCCTCCAGCCTGCACTGAAAAAGCATTCTGATTGGTCCGCTGAGAGGCAGTGACTGCGCGTCATTGGTCAGTCAGTGTTCCTGTTGATAAGTAGGGACAGGATCACGTGACAATCTGTGAATATATTTGACATTAGACCTTGAAACGTGTTTTTGTGTTCCAGTTTTCTCTCAGACCAGACGTGTTCGGAGTTTCTCCCTCTGCTTCTTTATTCACGTTCTTCGCTTTCAGTGTCAAAAACAATGAGAGAGCAGCGAGTTGGGACGATCTAGAGGGGATGAGCTGCTGCACAGGACCAGGACCAGGACCAGGACCAGGACCAGGACCAGGACCAGGAGCTGTGTTATAAATAGAGCTCACTTGAATATTTATCTGTCTGATAGTTTCATAAAAGAACTAACTTAAAGGTTTTTGTAGTCGCGCTCACAGCACAGCTGTTATAAAAGAAGTGACTTCCTGTTACTCTTTCTTTAATTTAGGACAAATATTTTGTGAAATCTTCAGCAGACATTTTGTGTTTTTTGTGTCTGGTTTCAGTTCCGTTTTTATTTCTGGTCCTGGTCCTGGTTCTGGTCCTGGTCCTGGTCCTGGTCCTGGTCCTGGTCCTGGTTCTGGTCCTGGTCCTGGTTCTGGTTCTGGTCCTGGTCCTGGTTCTGTATTATCTCTCTGTGATTTGTAAATATGTTTGAACTCGACCGTTTTATATTTTTACTGTAAATGTCATCAGAGTATTTATTTAGTCTGAAATTAATGTCGGTGCTATTTGATGTTTCATTTGTTCTTTTTATTTTTTTTGTTTTATTTTGGTAAATGATGACACAGTGAAACCCCGCCCCTTCTCCTCACTCCTACAAAATAAAATGCACAAACATAAATGCGTTTAAGACAATGAACTTATTTACAGTTAACTGTCTGCGAAGACTTCATCATTTCAAGATAAAAAACAATTTCACTACAACTCCCATGATGCTTTGAGAGGAGGCCTGTGTGTCTCATACTGAAGACCAAACACTGGTTATAGTTTTGTTCAAATGTGGACTTTGGCTCGGCAGTAAGTCCTCGTTAATCTGAGACACCAGGATGAGAAAGGACGGAAAGAAAGACGACGAATCAAATGAGAACATCGGGAGCGCGGTCAGCCCCGACGAAACGAAGCAAAACGTCTATTTAAACGGAAACGGTGGTGCGTTGAACGCCCTGTTGTGTCACGCAACCGCACTGCCTTTAATACAGCGGGTTTATAGACACGTCGCTGCTGATTGGTTGACACCTCTGACACAACCACCAAACGAGAGACGTACGTCAAAGCGTTGAATTATTACCTGGGGGGGTGTCGCTGAGTCATCGTTGTGTTTTTACTGTATTTAAATCTGTCTGTGATATTTTAATCTCTGTAGAAGGAAACTTCTCACTAACACTTGTGAAGCATTTTACTCTCTGTGGACGGACGACTCTTCAATAAATCGCATCAAAGTTTCACTCTGAGTTTTTATTTTACTCCAAATGTTTACAGATTGTTAAGAATCAGTTTGTTATAAATAAAATATCAAAGAAAAAAAATGTGGAACATGTGAAAAAGATAAAAAAATCTGAAAAAGAATCTGTGAAATATCTGGAAAAAATATCTAAACAACATCCATCCATCCATTGTCAGCCTCTTATCCGGGGTCGGGTCGCGGCGGCAACAGCTCCAGCAGGGGACCCCAAACTTCCCTTTCCCGGGCCACATTAAGCAGCTCTGACTGGGGGATCCCGAGGCGTTCCCAGGCCAGTGTGGAGATATCATCTCTCCACCTAGTCCTGGGTCTTCCCCGTGGCCTCGGTAGATCCAGAGCTTTGCCTTCCGGCTCAGCTCTCTTTTCGTCACAACGGTGCGGTAAAGCGAATGCAATACCGCCCCCAGCTGCTCCGAATCTAAACAACATTGGGAAAGAAAAAATATCCAAAAATTACTAATTAAATATCCAAAAAGAAAAGATTGAAAATATTTGTAAAGAAATCAGTAAAATATCTGACAAAGTCTGTGAAATATCTGGAAAACTATCAGTAAAATATCCAAAAATTACTAATAAAATATCCAAAAAAACAAAAAAATTGAAAATATTTGTAAAATAACCTCAAAAAGTATCAGTAAAATATCCAAAAATTACTCATAAAATATTCAAAAAAAGAAAACGCTGGAAAAATTGTAGTAAAATATCCAGAAGAAATCTGTAAAATATCTGACAAAATCTGTGATATATCTGGTGAAAAATAATCCAGAAAACATTTGTAAATTATAAAAAAAAAAAATATGAGTAAAATATCCGAAAATTACTAATAAAATAACTGAAAACAAATAAAAGAAGTATTTGAAAAATATTATTAAATATCTGAAAAGAAATCAGTGAAATAACTGAAAAAACAATATCGAAAAAACTTTGGAAAAATATCCCAAAAATTACAATAAAATATCCAAAAAACAAAAAGACGGAAAATATTTGAAAAGTATTAGTAAAATATCCGACAAGAAATCAGTGAAATATCTGACAAAATCTGTGAAAAAAAATCTGGAAAACATCAGTAAAATATCTGAAGAATTTTAACAAAATACACCGAAAGTGTGAGTATCAGTAAAATATGAAAAAATATTATTACAAGTTCTTAAAAATGCTAAGAAAATATCAGATAGATATTACTAATAAATCTAGAAAGATATTAGTCAAATATTCCCCAAACAATCGTGACATCTGGTGCTTATAATTAAGTGTTTATACTGCAACGGATGTAGTTACACCTGTTGTCACGGTGTGTAACTACATCTATTTAAAATATATTTACACACTCATGATTATACACATTAACATATGCATACATATAGTTAGTGATAATAAATTAAAACTAAATTAAATTAAGAAATAGACAAATAATGAAAAAAAAAATAGAAGTTATAATTTTTCATTTGAAGGTAAAATAGTTTTAGCTTAACTATATTTTAATTTGAAAGTCACGGTGTGTAACTACTATTTAAAATGTATTTACACACTCATTATAACATATACATACACATACTTATTATAAATAATTAAATTAATTGAAATAATAAATAGACAAATAAAAAAAAAAAAAAAAAAAAAAAAAAGTAGAAGTAATTTCTCATTTGAAGGTAAAATAATTTTAGTTTCACTATATTTTAATTTGAAAGTCACGGTGTCACATCTATTTACACACTCGGAACATATACGAGTTAATTAAAACTAAATTTAAATAATAAATAGACAAATAAGTAAAAAATAAAAAAAATCTCATTTGAAGGTAAAATAGTTTTACTTTAACTGCGTTTTACTTTGAAAGTCACGGACGGAAGTTATAGTTTGTGTTGATGACGTTGTGTCGGGTAGTGTCTAGAAGGGAACCCGCAAGTTGAGAGAACTCTCGCGAGATGGTTAGGATTATATATATATGCCATCGCGCACCGAGTCTCGCGAGAGTTGTTGTCAATTATTTTTTTCGCAGTTTGCGGGTTGTCCGTCCTCCGCCCGGCTCCCGGAGCTCCGTGTTGACCCGGTACTGAAGCAGCAGCCGGGGGTCACCGGGCTCCAGCATGGCGTGGAGAAGCTGCGCGGTTCTGCTCAGACTGACCGGAGAAGAGGTTTCACGGAGCTCCGCGAGGGGAGGCAGGTCAGTCACCTCCTCCAGCCGGGCGGAGGCAGCCTTCCTCCGGCTGAGAGACGGAGCTCACCCCGCTGCGCTGCGCAGCTCTGGTGGTAGCTGCGTTAGCTGCGTTAGCTCCTGCTGTTAGCCGACGAACTAGTTTGACGTCACATGACATGACACGTGACAATGGAATTCTAAAGTATCCTAGTTTCATATGATATCCAGCATGTACCCTCACTATACCCCCAAATATCAGTAAAACATACCAACATTATTCATTCATTCATTCATTAAAAATATTTGTAAAATATTGAAATTGAAATATCCCAAAAGAAATCGGTAAAATATCTGAAAGAAATCTGTATGGAAAATAGGAAATAGGAAAATATTCCCCCCAAAAAAACATTGGAAAACTATATCCTAAAATATCCTAAAAATTACTCATAAAATATCTGAAAAACAAAAAGCTGGAAAAATATTTGAAAAATATCTGAAAAAATATGAAATACTCAGGAAAAAAATCCGGAAAACATTAGGAAAATATCCAAAATATTACTCTTAAACTATCCAAAAAGCTGGAAAATATTTGAAAAATATTAGTAAAATATCCAAAAAGAAGTCTGGAATATAGCCGAAAAATGTTTTCCTCCTTAACTCTGAAGTGTTATTTAACATGACATGACACGTGACAATGGAATTCTAAAGTATCCTAGTTTCATATGATATCCAGCATGTACCCTCACTATACCCCCAAATATCAGTAAAATATACTAACATTATTAATTAATTAATATTTGAAAAATATTGAAATTGAAATATCCAAAAAGGAAATCAGTAAAATATCTGAAAGAAACCTGGAAAACAATAGGAAAATATCCAAAAACAAGAACATTGGAAAACTATATCCCAAAATATCCCAAACATTACTCATAAAATATCTGAAAAACAAAAAGCTGGAAAAAATATTTGTAAAAAATATCTGAAAAAATCTATGAAATATTCAGGAAAGAAAGCTGTGAAATATCTGGAAAAAAATCCAAAAAACTTTCAGTAAAATATCCAAAATATTACTCATAAACTATCCAAAAAGCTGGAAAAATATTTGAGAAATATCAAAAAAGAAATCTGGAATAAATCCCCAAAATATACAGAAAGTGTGAATAATGTAAAATATGAAAAATGTATTATTACAATTTCTTGAAAATGTTTAGAAAATATCAGACAGGAACTAGAAAAGCAATTTCTGAGTAAACTGCGGTGTGAATGCTGGATGCTGAAGAGCTGCTGTAATGCTGGCTGAAATGTTAAAGAAGTAGGAATAGATGGAAAAATGGGTATGGGTATAATTTGTTTGAATATCATTGAAAAGTTGAATAACACCAAAAGTGTACAAAAGATGTGGAATATTTTAAGGTTTTTGAATTGCTGACGCTAAACTGCACTGATGGCTTTAATCTGTATGAAGAAGGAAACAGAATCAGAAGATTATGAATCAGTAAATAAAAGTTGTAATGCATGAAAAGCAGCTGAAGCCTTATAAATAGTTAGCTGAGCTCCGTTCCTCCTCGGGGTGCTGAGCTCCGTTCCTCCTCGGGGTGATGAGCTCCGTTCCTCCTCGGGGTGATGAGCTCCGTTCCTCCTCGGGGTGATGAGCTCCGTTCCTCCTCGGGGTGCTGAGCTCCGTTCCTCCTCGGGGTGCTGAGCTCCGTTCCTCCTCGGGGTGCTGAGCTCCGTTCCTCCTCGGGGTGCTGAGTGTTGTTGAAGTTCTCCGTCTGTCCACTAGGTGGCCTCACAGCTTCCAGCAGAGATGCGGCTTCAGGAAAGCTGCCAGGAAACCAGAATCCAAGAAGGTGGAGGAGCCGGGACTCCCGCTCACAGAGTCCTCCGAGGCCGCGGTCCAGCGCCGGGCCTCCACCCCCCACCTGGAGCATCAGGCTGCGCCCGGCTCCCCCCGGGCCTTCAGCCGGCTCCTCAGACCGCTCGTCTTCACCGTGGGGGTAGGTGGCGATGATGTTTACCTGTTGGCGTTGGGCGTGACGTCGTCGGCAGGTGTTAACTCCATGTCAGTTTACAGGCTGCTCCTTCGGCTCGGCGGCCATCTGGCAGTACGAGTCTCTCAAGTCCCGGGTCCAGAGCTACTTCGACGAGGTCAGAGCTGATTGGCTGGAGAAGCTGCGACCGCAGAAGCGAGGAGACGTCCGCAAAGAGGTGAGGGAGGGTGGGGTCATCGCTCTGACATCACACTGAAGTGGTTCAGGTGTGAACGGAGTTGATATGTTCTCTCCTGGCAGCCTGGTGTTCCCAGCAGAGAAACAACGCCACTGACTCATTTACAAATGTGCATTCAGACCGTGGACGGTATATAAAGATGGCCGACGCGTCTCCACTTCCTCCCACTGTACACAAGTGAAGCCAAAATATGATGTCATTTGGAGCCAGAGTCTGCGCAGTAGTGATCGGGGGGATGGAGTCGCGGTATCGAGGTCACCCGAACTAATCGTGAGCCGAACAACGGCGGCAGGTCGTCATCGACAGAGACTCACAGCTGTCAATCATGATGTCTCCGCCCCCTTTTTATAGCATTAAATAACTAATTAAAACCAACTGATCAGAAACACTTGAACAAACATCAGCGTGATGACAACTACCTGAACCGACAGAAACCGTCTTTGGGAAACATTTATCTGACGTGTATTTTGACTTTTTAGTTCCGCTGACATGGAGGAGGCGGGGTTTATGAGCTATACTGCAGCCGGCCACCAGGGGGCGATCCAGATGTTTTGGCTTCACTTTTGGGGAGCTGTCATGTCGGCCGTCTTTATAATACAGTCTGTGATTGAAATCAGTCATTTCTCATTTTACAAAGTCTGTAAAACATCCGTGGAAATGCTGGAAAAGTCTTGAATTCAAGGACTCGAGGTGGAGTTTTTTCTTTTGAGATTTAAGGATTTATGACCAGCCATGTAGAAAATCTGCTCTCTGCCTTTTCCTGTTTGTTGTCAGTGATGAAAGTGTCTTATCATCTCTTCTAGCTGGTATTAAATAGTTTTTAAAGAAGAGGTTGTTTTCAGGGCTCGAGCTTAAGGACGTCCCGTTTTTTTCCGGGGCCGGAAAACATAGGATCAGGGAGGATGAAAGTTAATCTTGAGATGAGAGTTGAAAGAAAAACGCCCTGCTAACTGTTCAATGAAGGGCGATTAAAATGACGTTTTGGATAAATTATAACTTTGTGAACAAAACTAAACAATTCACACAGGTCCCTTTGGATGATTAACTCATGATGATGTAGAAGAACAAAGCGTTTAGATTCAGGGCGCTGGTTGTTGTGAAGACGGACGGCAAAGCATTCAGATATTCTCGTTTTACGTTTTAAACCCTTGTAGCTAGGAGCTGAGAGTTACGCTGTAATGCTAAGACAAGGTCATTTAAAATGATCACAGACAGGAAGTTGTCATCTTAACAGACCTTGTTCTGGTTTACAAGGCTTTCTACAAAGCGTTTACAGAGCGTCATGTGGATGTAGTCAGCGTTGACATTATTATAATGATGGTCACAGTCTGAGCCCTGATTGGCTGTTTCTGTTTCAGATCAACCAGTGGTGGAACAGCTTGAGTGAAGGTCAGAGGACGGTCACAGGTGGGACGACATCCAGACAGACTGCAGCACACATTCACATCCAGAATCCCCGTTAAACTCTAGTCTAATAAACTTTATTGTAATAATAATCTAGACCTTGCTGTCTCTGTGTTGTTGTTGTTTTCCCAGGGATCATTGCTGCTAACGCCATAGTGTTCTGCTGTTGGAGAGTACCGTCTCTGCAGCGCTCCATGATCAAATACTTCACCTCCAACCCGGCCTCCAGTGAGTATTAACGCTGTTACTAACAGCTGTTTCAGGTCCTCATGGTGGTGCGTTCAAGGCCCCGAACTCTGATCACGTTTTAGGTTTAGTTAGCAAACAGGTCAAACCAACAACAAGTCTGTAACTGTTAGTGTCTGTCGTCTGTTTCCGACTGTAGTCGTCTGTTTCTGTCTGTTTTTGACTGTAGTTGTCTGTTTCTGACTGTAGTCGTCTGTTTCTGACTGTTGTTGTTGGTTTCTGACTGTTGTCGTCTGTTTCTGACTGTAGTCGTCTGTTTCTGTCTGTTTCTGACCGTTGTCGTCTGTTTCTGACCGTTGTCGTCTGTTTCTGACTGTTGTCGTCTGTTTCTGTCTGTTTCTGACCGTTGTCGTCTGTTTCCGACTGTTGTCGTCTGTTTCTGACCGTTGTCGTCTGTTTCTGTCTGTAGTCGTCTGTTTCCGACTGTTGTCGTCTGTTTCTGTCTGTTGTCGTCTGTTTCTGTCTGTTTCTGACCGTTGTCGTTGGTTTCTGACTGTTGTCGTCTGTTTCTGTCTGTTGTCGTCTGTTTCTGTCTGTTTCTGACCGTTGTCGTCTGTTTCTGTCTGTTGTCGTCTGTTTCTGTCTGTTTCTGACCGTTGTCGTCTGTTTCCGACCGTTGTCGTCTGTTTCTGCCTGTTGTCGTCTGTTTCTGACCGTTGTCGTTGGTTTCTGACTGTTGTCGTCTGTTTCTGTCTGTTTCCGACCGTTGTCGTCTGTTTCCGACCGTTGTCGTCTGTTTCCGACCGTTGTCGTCTGTTTCTGACCGTTGTCGTCTGTTTCTGTCTGTTGTCGTCTGTTTCTGACTGTTTCTGACTGTTGTCGTCTGTTTCTGACCGTTGTCGTCTGTTTCTGCCTGTTGTCGTCTGTTTCTGACCGTTGTCGTCTGTTTCTGACCGTTGT
>CAKAOI010044509.1:0-32898 GCA_916701655.1 Sebastiscus albofasciatus | reverse complement strand
CTGAGAAGATTCAAGATTCATATCAATGACATTTTACATTGGAGATGTTCGGCTGATGCTCTTGTACAGACTCCTGTTGGAATATAATATTAATAACTATGTTTTCTTTAGTGTATAATCATCTTCTAATATGAATCGTGTTTTTGTGACCTTAGAATGAGTAGTTTGTAGCTACATAGGGAGCGGGTCTTCTTCACAGAGCTGGCTGCCATGTTTCTACAGTAGCCCAGAACGGACAAATCAAACACTGGCTCTTGATTGGGCTATCGACTGGATGCGTTAAAGTATCCTGGTCTCAGAGAGGATATAGACTTCACGTTTGCCGTAAAAAAAGAAAAAATCTCTGTATAGACTTTCCTGTTTTTCTCACGGCCTATGTTAAAACCTATATATGGGCACCTTTCTTCCATTTATGATGTATAAAAAAACAATTCTGTGTAATTTCATCTTGTACTATTTCATGTTTACATTATTTTCAATGTGTTTCACATGTCATGTTATTTTCCGGATCATGTGATTGCCTCCCATTGGCTGCTGCTACTATATAGGTGAGGCCACATCCGTGAAGACCTTCAGTGGTCGAAACATGTTGACTTTTTTAAAATGACTTAGCCACTACAATGAAGGCTTTTTCATATTTCTACTTGTTATTATGTTTTGGATTGCTTTTCTGTTTGTCTTGTTTATTTTTGCAAAGTACCTTTAATTTATGTTGTCATCTTAACTGAAAAAATATAGCTGTAATCTGTAATTTACATAACATGTTGAAAGAGTAAAAGAAGGTTACATTTACTGGTGTGTATGTGTGTGTATGTGAGAGATGGCACCATCCAGTGGTGACATTATGCTGCTCGTTTTTCATGTGATATGCTTGTTCAGTGATGAATGGACTGAAATTTTGCTCATATGAGAGAGCATGACTCTCTTCTAAATAGGATCGCCATATATAAATCCAGTCTGTGACACTCAGACCCAGCCCTTTTGGTTGCTATTAAAGGGGACCTATTATGCTTCCCTTTAGTGTATTATATAGTTTTTTGTGCATGAAAAAGTTCTGCAAAGTCACAAAGCCTCAAGTCCAGGCCAAAAGGAGTTACTCTCCCCTACAGAAACACTGCTCGTGAACAGCCTAAAATGCCTTGATTTAAGTCCCGCCTTTTCTTCTGTAACATGGTGATGTCACCAAGTAACACACTTTGCCTAGTGTCTAGTTTGGCATGCCCTTAAACAAAGCTAGTTAGAGTCGAAGTGGAGTCCAAAAAGTTTGGTCCAGTTCATCCAGTTTCAGACAAATCACAACTGTGATTTTCGAGGGTGAAAAAAGGTGCTGCAGCACAGCCAGTATTAGAAAAATAAAACGCTTTTTGAACATTAAGTAGAAACCCTAAACACAAGTATGAACCTTAAAATAAACCCAATATGTCCTCTTTCAAGTATGTAGGCCTAGTTTGATTTTGGGGGGCAGACAAACTAGTACTAGTACACACATAGAAATATTCTATTTCTACGACTAGACACCTGTGGTTAAACACTCGACAACAACTGCGTGTGTGTAGTTCGGCTTCCCGCCTCGTTCACTGGCCAGGAGCTGCACATGCAGTTGCTCTCTTTTACAAAGTGTGTTAGACTTAACGTTAATGTAGCGACCATCCATCCCGTTTACACTGAAATGTTTCCGTGAAACCTGGAGGGATGCTTTAGATCACTGCACACCTAGCAGAAGAGGAAATTACTTTGTTAACTTATGGAACGATCAGTTGAATAGATGGACATTCTCAAAAGGATGTCTCATTTTCATTTAGAGTTTTAAAGGTACTATTTTGATAACAAAAATAAGCGTGACCAGCTTGCGCCATCATCCGCGTGTATTTTTGTTTATGTTGAGTTCAGCTGTACGTAGCAGAGCATCGTAAAACACTTCATTCAAACTGTACAGAAACAAAGTAAAACTCACCTAAACCGTCGTCGTTACTCTTTCCAACAATCACCAAGTGTGCTTTGGTCGAACTTAACTGTAATTTCACTGAGTTCAAAGTGAAAAAACGCCGAATCTACAGGTGTCATTCTACATTTATGTGCACATCTTATCATGGCATGTGCTGATGTTTATTGATGATTTACCACAGATGACTTATCTTTGTTCTTGTATGTAGATAAGGCTAATATTGGCCATCAAACAAATCAGGGATACATTTTTATGATGTTTTTTTATTTTTTATTTTGTTTCTTTTATTTTGTCTGGTGCTAGTTTTGTATTTGTAGATACAAGACTCAATACATTATGACCACAACATATATAGTATATAGCAGCCCATTGAGAAAGTGTGAAGTGTATTAAATAAACTTCAGCTTAGTTAAAACCTTTAATTGATGCAGAATGCTAACAGCAGAGCTATTCGGAGTTTTGTAAAGCACAGTATCAACTGAAAGAATGAAAGTCTTAAAAACAGATTTGACAGGTTGACATTAGTTGAATATACATTGCAACAATGTAAACATGGACTTTTATTATGTGTTTTCCTTTTATAGGCTACCTTTTGTTTTGAAAAATGTGCCACGTGTACTTGCTGTTTACTGTCAATTCCCGGATAAATCCAGTTGTACTTCCTGGTCAGATAAACACAGAGATAAAACAGTACAATTACAGAATCTTAATGTTGCTGATACGCTGAGATCATAAAGGTCACCACTTCCTGGTCTGATTAGATAATTTGTGTACTTTGCATTCTCAGTAATGTAATATTGATGCTGAAAGGGAAAACAAACAATAAAGTGTGGAACCACATAACAAAGGAGGAGAAAGTAGGTCCATAATAATATAAAATAAAACTATGTGTTTGATTTCTGTACACACTGATGATGATGGATGAATTAATGTATTGGCTGAATTAACATGATTTACACGTCTCCATTATGGTCCGACTGGGCCGCTTTTCCACACCATGACACATTTTCTATAAATGAGACAGTTGAAATACACATCAAAATGTATAATCGAGAAATATTAACCTGTCAGTCATTATTCATTACATTTGTCCAGTCGGATTACATTTTCACTGGAGTAGCTCTGGTTTAACAAGCTAGATCTCCCATCCATCTGTAGCTAGCAAGTAAAGCTTAAGCTATGATTGCAGTGAGTCTGTACAAGAGCATCAGCTGAGCATCTGCAATGTAAAATGTCATTGTTATGAATCTTGAATCTTCTCAGACCTAATCCAGTCTGGAGCCGTACACCTCCACTTCAGAGAGGACCAGGTACTCGCTTCTTCCAGGAATGACGATGTTAACGTAGCGACCGTCCATCCCGTTACACTGGAAGGTTTCGGTAAAACCCCCAGTCATGCTTGAGATCACAGCACACCTAGAGGAAGAAAAAAATACTTTGTTAACTCATCAAATGATCATTTCAATAAATACTCTGAAGGTACTAAATCATTTTATAAATACAAATTATTGTTAAGTCACAGGCGGCAACCCCCGGTTCTGAAAAGTGAAGCCAATACGATAGTGCCTTAAACTTGCATGGTTGCAAAAAGAAATCCAATTATACAGAAGTCTATGAGAAAATGAGCTTACTTCTCACTTGATTTATTACCTCAGTAAACATTGTAAACATGAGTTTATGGTCTCAATCGCTAGTTTCAAGTCTTCTTCAATACAGCATGATGTTCATTTAGTAAATTATGGTCCTATTTAGAGTCAAATAGACCATAAAACAGGGTATGCTTAAGAGCGTGGCTACCTTGTGATTGACAGGTCGCTACTAAGACGTTGTCCGGTCTGGGAGTTGCCTGCACTTTCATCTTAAAACTTTAACCCTTTCAAAGAGTGTTCTCAGTTCATGAAAGTTAATTATAACCCTTTTGTGTCACTTCTGGTTGCAAAAAAACCAAGATGGCGATGGCCAAAATGCCGGACTCGAGGCTTCAAAACGACAGTCCACAAACCAATGGGTGACATCATGGTGACTTAACTTATTAAATTTAATTGAATATAAATGTGCTCCAAACAAATCCAATGACAGATATCCATTGATCACAAAGTTATAGTTGTACTACTATTTAAGTTAATAACTGTAACCTACCTGGGATTGTTGTTGCCATTGTTTTCAAGAGAGTCTCCAATTAGGATCTCGGCCCCATTTATTCGAAAGGGCTCACTACTGTAGTTGGTTATGTTGACAGAAAACACTTTATGGGTTTTGCCCAGGTCCAGTCGCCACCAGGGGTTCAAGTTTAAGTCTGTGTGACTGCAAGAACCCTGGCTCCAGGAGGCAGCACGATTCCCATCTATAGCATTATATGCACTGCCTTTAGAAATCGTTGAAGACTGTGTAGCTTTCCCTTGGAGTGCCAGGTTCTCTCCTGCATAAAGGACACATATGAAAACATCAGCACTGATAATTAGTTTTCCTTGATGCTCTCTGCAGAACAAAGTGACCTCCAGGGGGAGGAAGAAACTGCAGTAAAAGATGGAGAAGTCATGGAAAGTTGTGAGGATGCCGGTTGTTTATTTGGATTAAGATACATTTAGCTCAAATAGATACAACTTTGCAAAGAAGAGATGTATTAGTACAGGAAGTGCATGCATTTAGCCCGTTTTTAATAGTATAGTTCAAACGGATTGGCCGCGGCTATATAAAAAATTAGTCAGAGGCATCACCTAGAAAATCACATCTTGTGGCTTCAGCCACATATTCAGTTCTCACCAGTTGGGGCACGGTACCCGTAGACTTCCACTTCGCAGAGTGTAAGGACTCGATTTAAACCAGGCAGAACCACAGTCACATAACGTCCCTCCACAAGTCTGGTAAAAGTCATTTTTAAAGACCTGCCTGCTGGGATATGAGGAATTACGGCAGCCCTAAAAGAGAGAGAGGAAGCAGTACATGTATTTGTTTTATAACGGCAGTATGAAAGGTATATATGAAGTAAGAAATAACACCAACACTTAACCTGCTTGAAAAAGAGTAGAGACAGTATATCACACAGCAAATGCCAGATGTGCAATGAGTGTGGCTATCATTTAGTGCACCACTAGTTGATAGATCATAAGATGAGCTGCGTCAGGATGCGGGTGGCTTACGTCTGCCCAACAAAATCCTGGGTGAAACCCTGTATTTAAGAAGTCATTACGTTCACTCACACTGGGTTTGAGGCACCATTGTCCTGTAAAGAGTTGCCGATGTGAATCTCTGCCCCGTTAAGTCTTTCTGGAAGGTAGTCTAATCTGTTGGTGATGATGAGTGAGGTGACGATGTAGGACTCCAGCAGGTCTACTCTCCACCAGGGGTTGGCCTGTTCATCAGTGTGGGTGCATGAATCGGCCCCAAAGTCAGAATTACGGTTTCCATCAATAGCATTGTAGGCAGCTCCAAATGCATACAAATAACGGTCTGACTGGGTTGCTTTTCCACGTAATGCCACGTTTTCTGTGAATGAGAGAGTTGAAATACACATTACAGAGACAGTGTGCAGGATTTGGCGGCATCTAGTGGTGTGATTGCAAATTGCAACCAACTGAGTACCCCTCCGCTCACTCCTCCCTTTCCAAGACTGCGGTAACGTGAGCGACCGAGTGCAAAACCGTGGTAGCACCGTTCGCCTCGCTCAGAGGCCATCCTTACCATAATAACACTACTGTAGGAAGAACGGAAGTCAGACAGCGGCTGGCAGTACCACAGTTTTGCACTCTGCGGCTCACTTTACCGCAGTTTCACAATCGTGTTGGAGAACTACAGTGGTATTCAGGTAACGTAAAAACGCAAATGGCTCTCTCTAGAAACAGTGTTTGGTTTGTCCGTCCTGGGCTACTGTAGAAACATGAAAACAGAGCCATGAGGAGGTGCAGAAGTCTAGTTTTCTCTCAGAACACCTGAATTACAATATGCTGAAAGGTTATTATAGAATTTTTGCCCAATGATGCCCAAAAATATACTGCCTACTGCCACTTTAACTGTTGCTATCTTCAGCTTCAATAAAGAGTTAATTCCAGTGTATGTACACTGGAGGCTTCAGGTTTCCACATCACACTTGTGTAAGTTGCGTAATGGACCATGATTGCCTACAAAGTCGTTGTGATGTCACAAAATCACTTCATACGTCTTACGAGATGAGATTTTTACTCCTTCAGCAGATGAATATGAAAACAACCTTCTAGTGTCAAACTCTGCACCTACGTATATCATTCTACACAGTGAAGCTCAAACAGGCACGTTAATGTTTTATAACAGAGATATCACAGATATAGCCAGATCATACTTACGATAGGTGTAAGCAGAGCACGTTCCCAGAAGGAGCAGCAAAAGCAGAACTGAACTGTGGTTCATTGTTCTGGTTGAGACAAACAAGAGAGTCAATAATATAATTACGCTGAAGGAATAAACATTATTATTATTATTATTATTATTATTATTATTATGATTACTGTATGAAATTCATCCCAGACCTACAACAATCTTTGCTCCAGAAGTTAGATATCCAAAGTGCATCAAAATGAAATAACTGTTATACGATGAATAACTGGTGGCAAATAAGAAACTACATGTGTTTAGCCTTAACTGTCAGTGCACAGTAAGCAGACAGAAATGAAATAACCCTCCAAACTGGATATTTAAAAACATGATTATTCAATTAAACATATACTTCATACCTTGTCTTGCAAAAAAACCTCAGAGGAAGACGAGGAGCTGTTGTTAATGATGCGTTGGTGAATGAATATGATTTGATGAGGACCAGACAGGGATATTTATGTGCACATCTTATCATGGCACATGCTGTTGTTTATTGGTGATTTACCACAGATGACTCGTCTTTGTCCTTGTTTGTAGATAAGGCATAGGTAGATGATTCCTTTGAATTTGTAGATTCAGGATATAATACTTTATTGCCACATCAACAGCTACTACTCATTGAAACATAATAAAACATACAGCCACAACAACAGGACACAGGACAAGACAAGTGAAAATAAATAAAGGAAATATACAATATAGCAGCTCATTGAGAAAGTATGAAGTGTATTAAATCAACTAAAGCTTAGCTATATCCTTAACTGAAACAGAATCTAAACAATAGGGGAAATTGTGCATTGTGTGTTGTGCAAACAATTTTGTCCAACTGTTTTTTCTCTTTGGCTGTGGTGCCCATGCTGGAATATAAAAGGTAAGGGATCCAGTCACAGCCTGATAGAACTGAAGCATCCCGTCTCAATGATCTAGACGTCTTGGTTTGCCTCATGAAGAAAAGTCTCTGGTTGGCCTTTTTGGATGATGGAAATGGCGTCGTCCACTTCAGACAAGAGGAGATGGTATAAACCTGCTCCACCTCCTGGTCTTGGATGGACAAAGGCACAAACTCTCTGCATCCACGTCTGATATCAGCTGACATACTGTATGATCCGTTCAATACGTTCATAGCTGGACAAGCTCTTATTATGTGTTTTGCTTTACCTTTTGTTTTGAAAAAAATGTGCCACATGTACTTGCTGTTTACCGTCAGTTCCCAAATAAATACTGTACTTCCTGTTCAGATAAACAGAGATAAAACAGTAAAGTTAGAGAATATTGACGTTGGTGATAAACTGCAAGGTGAGAAGGCACAACTTCCCGGTTTGATTAGATAATGTGTGTACTTTGCATTCTCAGAAATAAAATATCGATGCTGAAAAAGCAAACAATGAAGTGTGAAACCACGTGAGGACAGAGAGAGTAGGTCCATAGAGAAGCACTGAAAATGTGCTTTATTTCTCTATGCTGATGGTGATCAGTAAGCAATATTGAAGAAATATTGAATTTAAATGTAGTTTACAGGTACTGTGTTATAAATATATTGAATGAGTATCAGTAGACTTCAATGCATTCATGCACACTGCAATCCAGTTAGTGATAGAAGATGGAACATGTGTGCATCTGTATGTGTTCAAGCAGGGAAGAATATGAGAATGATTTTATTTTTATTTCAAAGAGATTAATTTGCAAACATTTAGGCAGAGAATAAAACATAAATGTCTGTCAATAAACAAGGCATATACGATTAGACAGAATATTAAAGGATAAACTAAGCAAACAGATGGAAAATAACTAAGAACCTTTTCTCAAGTATTGTGCTAAAGTACAATTTTGAGATAGGCCTACTTGTACTTTAATTAAGTATTTCCATTTTTTGCAACTATACAGTTCTGCTCTGCTGCATTTCAGAGGAAATACTGTACTTTTTACTCCACTACATTTATTTTACAGCTGGAGTTACTTTGCAGATTTAGATTATTAATACAAAATATAAATCAACTAATAGGCCTAGGCTAAATTATGATATAGTCTATTATTATAAGCTACCAAGCAGTATGTAAATAATTAAAATGAGTTCCACTTTTACCAGAGTGTGTGTACGTATAATATAATACTAAAAATGTTTTCTTTTTTTTTATCACTCGCGAAAAGGACAACGTCTACTATAGATATCAGATTTCTAGATGAAAAAAAAAGAAAATCGAAGCAAGGAATGTAAGAGTATCAGGGCTCGAAAGTCAAGTCAGATCAGTTATAGACCCACAGTTTTTGACCACAGCATGTAGATGTAAGGATTCTGCTGTCATCACAGCTGAATAAGTGTTTGAAGCTAAACGTGTGTCTTCCAGTTTGGTGAGAACAGTCATTTCAGATCTTGTGTAGTTTTTGTTTTATAGAAAAGCAAATATAGGAAGCTTTAAACCGTGTATAGTCGTGCTTTTGTCAGCAGGAAGCAGGTGCAAATAGATTGCTGCCAATAAAATACAGTCTCAAGGTTAATATTAAACTTGTTTTTTAAGATCTCTGTGAACTACTTCACTTGTCAGAGTTCAACTGATTAAGTTTATTTATCAAATAGATTAAAGAGAGAAAACATGAAACATCAAGTCCCTCCAAAGTTAACTCAAATTTCTGTTCAAGTTGTTGAACGCATAATATCAATCATTTGACATAACTGTCTATCATGCGCATGAACTTCATAATTACATTACCTTTTCTCTGTGGAGGACAACAGAGGACTTCACATCATATCAAATAAGAAAAGTCACCTACTTGCCAACGCTGATAACACACAGCCGAAACTCATTTTGCACTTGAATTTGCAACTAGCACTGTGAAAAGGACAAACTTTCCTGCAAAGAGATTTCTGTGTTGATTTTTATTTTGTTGATAGCACTGCAGCACTGTCAAGAATCCATCAGGAGAAATTCATACACTGATGTCATGCAACTGAAACATTCAGAAGGGTATCTGATCTGGGTAGTAAAGGTTATCTTTATATCTTTGCACAAACAGTAAACATTATTCACTCTTTTCACATTGAAGTACACGTCAATACATTCCATCAGCTATGTGATAAACTAACTGTAATATGAGTAATAGTAAAATAATAAATAGAATACTTGTTTATATACAGTATGCATACAAATCAAAACATGCACCTGAAACCTATACAAAAGTTCATGAAGAAGGAAGTCATTAGTTTGTTTTCTTCCTATTCATCAGTGCGTGCACTTCCTTTTTTCCTAACAGTTATGTCAACTGTCAAACATTTGGTCGAAATTCCAGGTAAAAATCTCCCACATGAAACAGACAGTTTCCTCAGTAAAAAAATGGTCTCATCAGCAATGAGTGATGTTATGCGTATGCAGTATTTCCAAACTTGTATTTCCTGTAGCAAGTAGTTTGTTAATGCAGTAGCTGACAGGAAGTAAACTTGGACCAAAGCTGTTGCCCTAGCAACAGAATGACAATGAAGAGGCCTATTGTCAGACTTTGTGCCCACAGCAAAACAGTTGCGCCCAGGTGAAATCATACAGCACACTGTACCACTGTGCATGCATACAGTGAACACACACACACACACACACACACACTACAGATATTACTCAGCACATGCACGTCTCACGTGAGTGCCCAGTCAGTGGAACTGCAGTCTTTTCTCTGCCACAAACAGTTTCTCTTCCTCCTCAGAGAGCTGGTTTCCTTTCACACTGTAGGAACATGATCAGACACCATCAGACATTGATTCACATTCAAAACACATTTATGCATTCAAAGTATATACGGAATACATGGAAATTGCTCTGATGTGCACATGCCCAGACAAAACAGACTAATTATCTCTTTAGAGAATGACATCACCTGGTAGAGAGGGCTAATTCAATATCCTGCTTTTACCAGTAGATGTTGTTGTTTCTACAAAATCCTTTATAAAAGAAGAAAGCTTATGATTCTATCCATGGTAATATACTGTATTATAAATTAAACCTGTGATGTTTGACCACCTGGCGGCAGAGCAAATGCAACATTGACATATTACCTTTTAAGTTGATATGTCGAACTTGCTAGTAAACCATGATCATTCATCTTGAGTTGTGTTTGTGTCCATGCGATGAATGTACATCCAATATTCTCTCTCTTTTAGCTCTGTTTTTGATCTCCACCAACTCCTGAGGGAAATATCTGTCTCTTTAGCTGCTAAATGTTCCACTATGTTCACCAGCTAGTCTCTGTGTCTGTCTGCTGTTTGCTGCTGTTTAGTGGGTTTTTAGAGTTTCTTCTCTGAAAGCAGCTGTCTGCTGCGGTAGTGCCGAGATCGAAAAGTGACTGATTGTGTGCCACTGTGGTTCAGAGTGGTTAGCCGGTCCCGGGAGTGGTAAACCGGTCCCTGGAGTGGTAAGCCGCTCGTGTTCCTCCACCAAATACCTTTTCCTAACTGCAATTGCTGCTTTAAAGTGGTAGGCCACTGTCAGACTGTCATACCAGCACCAGCTCCTGATATTTTTTCTGTCTTTATTAACAACATAGCGCCATAAATATAAATATGATAGACGTTGGGGTATTTTCTCACTATAATCTATCTTTTAAGACTAAGATAAAGGGTATACCCCGATGTTTATGCCAATCATATTTATGTCGGTACAAAACGACATATGCCACTGCAGTGAGTTAAATGCTGTGAATTTATAAATGTAGATCCCCTTCCTGGCAGACAGGCTGTAAACCTGCCTCTGCAGACTCGAGCCAATAATGTAATTTACAGTAAAACTATCTAATCAATACATAAAAACACACACATTGTCATTTCAGACTATCCAAAGATAGATTATGGTGAGAAAATACCCCGACACCTATCATATCTATGCCAGTAGAAACGGCTTATGACACAATGATGACCGGTTATATGCCATAACCGGTACATATGCTATACGCATGCCTAGTAAATGTTCCACGACGTGGAGTTTTATTTATGTGTGATTGCGTGTTATTATTAAATATGCTAAAAATAATACAAGTATTATTTGGTTAGTTGGCTCTAAATTTAATCAGACTGGCTACAGTGGCTAGGAGGCTAGCTCTAGCCTCAGGGTACATCGGCAAGTATCAGATGACTTTATATATTTATATTTACAGTGCTATGTTGTTAATAAAGACAGAAAAAATATCAGGAGCCACTGCTGGTATGACAGTCTGACAGTGGCCTACCACTTTCAAGTCGCACCTGCCATTAGGACACGGTATATGGTGGAGGAACAGGAGCGGCATACCACTCCAGGGACCTGACTTGAACCACAGTCAACAAATTTTGAATCTCGGCGTCATTCGTCTGCTGTGGCCGAAAACTACACTATGAGGGGTGTTGGCCGTACAGATAAACAATGAGCTGAAACTCACTATGAAGCTCTGTAAAGACGAGGGGAGCTGCAGATTCAGCTGATAAGTCTCTGTAGGTTCATCTCTACGAGAGACACCTTTCACATTGTCACTTGATACATTGCTATTATGAAAAATATCGATTATAGCCGCCCAATATCTATCAACCAATAAAACAAAACAAAAATTGTAAATCCAGCCCCATTTGCCCGTCCTACCAGCTATCCTACCTTAAATAATAATATCCTATTGGTTTGCAATTGACAATGAGATGTAACTGTGTTAAACAGTTGGTTTATGGCATTTGGAGGCCGTTAGAGAAAACAAAGGCCTGAAAGTCACTGTGAATTATATCTGATCCTCACCATATGTCTTTGACTGCAGTGTTGTGAGTAAGAGCATCAGCGAAATGTTTGATCCCATCCACGGTGAACTTGTTGCTGATTAACCTGCAGACATAAATATATACAAAGCAGGTGACTTTCTGACAATCAATGTCTGACCAGGGTACTCAACAGGCCTTTACATCGTGTGAGTAAATACAGTGTGTTTATGCATGTGTGTTCTCTTTACCAGAGGTGGATTAAACCTGTGTTCGCTTGGACCAACTCAGCCAAGTGTGGAGCTGCATCATCGGTCAACTCGTTCTGCACCAACCTACAACAGAACAGACATGTACTTCTATACAGGGTAGTTGTGTTAGAACTGTGGAAATCACCCAAACTGGGCGAGCCGCCTACCACAATATCCTGAGCGTGCTGTTCTCTTTCAGAGCTTCCGCCAGGCACTTCCCACCTTTAGTTGTGATGCCATTGGCTGAGAGACTACAACACAGAAAAAACAGAAATGAGTCAATTTAATCAATGCGTTTAAATCAGCAGGTTTTCATTGTCTTTGTAGGTAGCTGCCTTCTCACCTGAGGTTGGTAAGGCTCGGGTGGTGCCTCAGTGCTTCTGCGAATGCTTCTGCTCCCTCGTCGCCGATGCTGTTCCCCCACATTCTGCAAGCGAAGATATCAAAACCGTCATGATCTGAGCTGCATCAGGAAGCATACAAATACAAAGGGCCTGTCTTACTTAAACCCGCAGTATCCTCCAAGAGATTTTTGTTTTTTAGAAATAAGTAGGGCTGTCAATCGATTAAAATATTTTGTCGCGATTAATCGTATGATTGTCCATGGTTAACGGTGATAAATCGCACATTTTTTATCTGTTCAAAACGTACCTTCAAGGGAGATTTGTCAAGTATTTAATACTCTTATCAACATGGGAGTGGGCAAATATACTGATTTATGCAAATGCATGTATATATTTATTATTGGAAATCAATTAACAACACAAAACAATGACAAATATTGTCCAGAAACCCTCACAAGTACTGCATTTAGCATAACAAATATGCTCAGATCACAACATGGCAAACTGCAGCCCAACAGGCAACAACAGCTGTCAGTGAGTCAGTGTGCTGACTTGACTATGAATTGCCCCAAACTGCATGTGATTATTTACATTTTTAACGAGTTATTATCGTGTTAACTTTGACAGCCCTAGAAACTAGATATGTTTTCATGCTTTAAAGCAGCAGTGGGTATAAATGGAGCAAATATGATTAAAAAAGTTATTTTTATAAAACGGTCGCTATGTCCTGACAGTAGTGCATGAGACAGGTAATCTGAAAAAAAATCATGTGCCTCTGACATCTGCAAGACTTCACAGACCGGAGGAAAGCAATCAATCAGAGCTGGGCTGGAGTCTGCCGTCCAGCTTCCATCTATGAGAGCCGGCTGTCAATCACTCGTAAACTCCGACCAAACGGTTAAACTAGGCATCGCTGATCAAATATAGATCAGTATTCTGTTACTGTAATGCCTATTTCTCGCCTCAGATGTTTTCAGAAACATCTTGTAGTGCACGGTTTAGCTGTAAAATGAAAAATGTTGAGATCTCTTGAGGAAATACCAAGCACCGCCGACCAGCCAGAGCACAGCCAATAGGAACGCTCTCTCTCTGAAATTACGATGTGTTATTCACCAATGGTTTTTGTCCAGCCTATCAAGAATTGTGCGACTTGCTAAATCCTGATGGACGTATTCTAATGGTTTGTCAAATTTGGGTTCAATCGTCAAATATATATATTTTTAAGATAACATGTTACGCATGTTTTGTGCGACTTGAGAGACAGTAATAAAACAATGTTTTTGTCACCATCTGAAACATTCCTCCGTTAATGCTCTGTCGGAGCCTCTCCACAGCTTTAAAGAGCACAGCGGGATACGAACATCCTGCAAAGTAAAAGTAAATCCAAAACAGCAAAGAGGTTTTACAGCAGTGAAGTCTTACCCCACATCAAATATAGAAGTGCTCCTCTGAATTGCGCTGGCCAAATACCTCCCACCAACACTAGTGATCTTGTTTTTACCAATCCTAAGGACAAAGCAATGTCAACATCAATTTAAGACACATATGACCACAAAATATTAATTTTACAGTTATTATAATCATTATTATTATAATATTCTAATTCTATATTGTTACAAGTTAGAAACATACTTGACGACTTGCAGCTTTGGGCATTCCTCAATTATCTGAGCCACTAGCTTGGCTCCAACATCTGTGATGTGATTGCTGTAAAGCCTGAGGACAAAAATACAGATTAAGGCTCAAGATTCTGTTTCACTCTCAGAAAAACAAAAGCAGAATTGTACTTTATGGAGCACTAATACTTGTTTGTATAGCCAAATATATAATCATGTACTCAAGAGACCAAAATGTAGCTTTGAACAAAACAGTAGTTAGAAATATAGTACACTCCCCTTTTACCCACTGGTTCCTTTTTTCTTCTAATTAAAAATTTCCAATTCCCCCGCACTGCAACTTGTGCTGCCGCTACTAAAGGCTCGGGGCAAACAAATCTGCAAATATTTGCTCCACCTCTCATTAACTTCCATTGAAAACCGCAAACCAAGCACACAACTAAATTACTAGTGCATAAAGCAGCAGAGCAAGCCACAGCATTTTTGTAGTCCTAAACAGAATTAGCAGGTAACTTAAGTGTCTTCCACTATACAAATCTCCATATGAAACATCAAATACTCCACAGCAACTGAAAGCAATTGTTTAACTAAAAACCTAGTCTAGACGGATATGAATAAAACTTTTCATGTCATGTAGAACATGAATGTTATGTAAAACTATGACCAGAACATTTATGGAAAAGCTGCTTTTTCCAAAGTCAAGAATGACCTTTCAATCCAACAACATAAGTCAACATGGACGAAATCTGCTCAGAAATGTTTTGATTTGATCTATAATTCAAGTGGGAAAACTCAAACTTGGCAAACTCCAACTGGACGATCGAAAGCTCCACAACAGCTACTGAGTGGACCTACATTCACTGAAGTACTGTATTAAAGAACAATTACTTATACTTTAGTTGAGCATTTCTATTTAATGCTACTTCTTGCTCCTACTCCACCACATTAAGAGGGAACTATTGATGTTTTTACACCATTGAATGTATTTCATAGCTACAGTTGCTAGTTACTTTTCAGATGGGATTTTTAAAGATGAAACCACTGGTTTCCAACTTTATTGGCTTATGACCAATTAGAAACCTGGGGCCACATGTCAGATGTCTATGACTGAAGGCCAATTCAATGCAGAACTTGTAAGACATGTATTCTTAGGTTGTTGTACTGGTTCACTTAACTCACTTGTTGTTCTGAATACTTCTCACACCACTGGTATGGTACATATGTATCTTGGAACAATTGCCAAATTTACTCACCCCAAGAACTCCACAACTTTGTGCTTACACAGCTCCTCTGCAAGAACCTCAATGCTGCTGTCTGACAGGTGATTGACACTCAATCTGAGGACAATCAGTTTGATTAGTGTTTGGTTAGATGAGTTATAACATCATTTAGACAACATTTAGAACATGTTTATGTTTTTTACCTCACTATTGTCATCTTACAAAAGGATGGCTTCAGCTGCTTCACCCCATAGTCACTGATGTTGTTGTTGTCCATGTCGAGGCCCAGGACCTTCTGACGGTGCTGCAGTACAAAGTTCAGGGCGGTGCAGTCACCTGAGTACACGTTACAGTAACCCAGCTTGATGATGCCAGCTGTGATGCCTTTCGCTGTCATCTGAGCGATGTCTTTGCTTCCTGTCTCAAAGATGCACCTCAGCATCCACAGGAAGTTGGGCAAAACATGAACGATCCTGCCAATGCTACAGTTGTAGTGGGGTAAGCCATGGAGATGGGACTTTACACCGGTGGAAAGGTAGGATTTTAGTAAGGCCCGTTTTTTCTTTAATAACACAGGAGATACCAGATGCTCCATCAGGCCGGTGTGAGCCTTGGACAGCAGTCCACTCAAGAACAGATTGGTGAACTGAAGGTGTTCATTAGTTACAAATGGTGTCTTTTCACTGGACTTTGAGGAGCCACTGATGCAGAAGTCAAAAGGCAGACACATTGATTCTCTTTTCCTGCTGCACTCAGCGAAGAACTTGAGGATGGAGCTGGCAGCAGCCTGCTCATCCAACACTAGAGCAAACGCTGCCAGGAAAGACTGGAGGGTGATATGGAGGACTTCAAATGTAGCAGGGCTTCCACTTGCATCATTCTCACTGACAGGTCTAAGAAAGCCCAAGGTCAGGTCCTCCTCTGTCAGGCCACACGCAGTGATCTCCTCTTGGCTGCAAATGAAGCTACCTCTCTCCATAACCTGAAGTGCTAGATTGGCAAACGCTGTGAGAGGCCTGAGCCCTGCTTTGAATGTCTCCGAGACACACCGAGTGCTTTTCTTCAGCAGAGATGGAGCAGGTGAGGCTGAGCGGCTGAGGAACACCTCAGACAGCAAGAGGAAGATGCCCGTGAGTGTGATGCTGGTTTCAGGCAGGTGGAAACTATCATGCATGGTGTGCAGGTGGGTAAAGCTCTTGAATACAATCCAGCAGAACAGCGGGGTGGAGCAGAGGCCACAGAGGTGGGGGCTAGCATCCAGCTGAACTGACACCAGCTCTCGGTGCTCCTGCTCCTTGAAGTGCAGATCAATGTAGGTCTTCAGATGAGCTGGGGAGAACCCCCGCAGAGCCACCTTCTTTCTGATCACCCTACTCTGGATCTCGGTCCCTGTCCGGGCCGTAAGCACCTTCTGGGAGCCCTTGAGTAGTTTCCCACAGAGCAAGCTGATGAGCAACTGGAGCGGGTGTGCCTTGACTTCTGGTGACACCACTTCAGGAACATTCATCAGGTCTTTCATCTGAATCTCATCATAGCCATCGAATGTAAAAAGAACCTTCTCAGGGAAGCGCAGGATGTAGTCAAACACCTCATTATCTGGATCGTGATCTGGGTAGCAGTTGTATTTGAACAATAGGTCTCTGAGGGAGATCTGCTCTGTGTCCTTGAAGATGCTGAACATCCTACAGCGGAACTTAAAGAAGAAGATGGCGTCCGTCTGCAGCTCTTTCCTGGACCAGAGGTTCTGGAGCTTCTGCAGGAGGATGGATTTTCCCACACCGGCATCCCCCGACACGTAGATGGTTTCACCTTGGGGATTGAAGACCGCATCGTCTCCTAGGAGCTGGTCCAGACTCTCCAAGAAGCCCAAACTTTCATTGGTGTCGTTGAACAGTTCCATCAGTGTGTCAGTGTATAGGTCCTCCAAACGGGTCTCTTCTCGCTGGCCGTATGACATGATGAAGCTGGTGTCCCGGCTCATCTCATGCCTCAACTTCCCACAATACCTGCTGACTTAGAGGAGGCAGACAGTGAATTATAAGGTCCAGGGATTCAGTTTTCTATTCAGGACAAGACTAATTTTAACCAACCCAAAAATTTATGTTGTTTTTTTTTTTTGTTTTATGTTTCTTTTATCTTTCCTGCAAACTAAATTTCCCTCAAGACAACAAAGTTAAAATTTACTACTAAATTCTTAAAAACCCTTTTCAAGTATCACGGTGACTTTGCTTCCCCCTTTTTTCAAATTTTGCTACATTTGATGACATTGATTTATTTTGGCAGGTTCCGTCCTCCATACTCTACACACACATTTAGCAGGAAAAACAAGTCATGAACACTCGTTGCGTGCCGCCGGGACCGCTCCTGGATCACAGTTTTTCTGATGCACACCCACAATTTTTTTTTGGCTATGATAGTGGTCTAACCAGGGACCTTTGCTGCATATGTAACTCTCTCATTTCCTCTCTGTGATAAAGACAAAAAATGCCCAGCCATACTTACTATTTGAATTATATGAATTATAAGGTCCAAGGATTCAGTTTTCTATTTAGGACGAGACTAATTTTAACCAACCCAAAAATGGATGTTGTTTTTTTGTGTTTTATGTTTCTATCTTTTATCTTTCCTGCAAACTAAATTTCCCTCAAGACAACAAAGTTAAAAGTTACTACTAAATTCTTAAAAACCCTTTTCAAGTATCGCGGTGACTTTACTTCCCCCATGTGGATTATAGCCTGAGACTGGGCCCGTGTGTATTATTACACACTTGTTTTGACACAGGCATACCATGCCCAGAGTGTTTTCACCGGTTTTAGTGGCAGGTAGAGCAGCAATATTTTTTAAGAATGATGAGACAGAAGCTTTACGATCCCTGTATGAAATACATTTAGCGGTGGTGACAGGATTCCAGCTTTTGGTGGGCTATGGAAATGTGCAGATTTTTCTTGTAATTATTCTACTGATTGAATACGTTTAAAACATGATAGGCTTGGTGTTTAATTCACAATTATTTTGGACCAATAGAAGACAGGTGCATGAACATACCAGATGGGATGATTATCTAAAACAACTCTGCAAAAACTATACAAAGGTCTGGAGCAAAGCACGGTGAAATTAAGAGTTAAAGGGGACCTATAATTCTCATTTTCAGGTTCATACTTGTATTTCAGGTTTCTACTAGAAAATGTTCACATGCTTTAATGTTCAAAAAAACTTCTTTTTTTTCATACCAGCTGTGCTGCAGCACCTCTTTTCATCCTAAGTCTTAAACGCTCGGCTTGAGCTCCTGTCCCGCCCTTTCGAAAAGCCCAGTCTGCTCTGATTGGTCAGATGGCCTTCTGTTGTGATTGGTCAACCGAACCAAACTCTCCAGACTTCGCTCCAGCTCCGCTCGAACTAGCTTTGTTTGAAGGCATGCCAAACTAGCCGCTAGGTAAAACCCCCTTACATGATGTATATGAAGCATAAAAAAAAGAACATCTTGGTGGCATAGACCAGCATTAGTGATTATAATACTTACTGGGATCTGTGTTGACCACTGTCATCACCGTTGCATCACTGCTTGGGTTGAAGTTGATCTCTTTCAACCACGGCTGGAGGTCTATGTATGCATCACATACTTTATATATGACGTAAATAAAGTATTCACAGGCCTCCTCCCCTTTGCATTGGACTAGCTCCAAGATTTTGCGCACCTAGAAAATAATCACAGGAAAGAACGTCTGTGTTGGTTATAACTTCACAAACTTACTTTATTTTTGATTTTTTTAACCAATATATATTTTACAGAGAGATAAGACAATGTATCTTAGATGTTTTTTTAATGAATGAAAATTAAACAAATGTTTTTTGTTTAACAAATGTCTTTGGATTTCCTGCCTGATCTGTCTTGGTGGCAGTTCGCTGTACGATCTCAACATCTTCTTCACAAACGAAGCCACAGGCCAACAGGTTGTCCAGGATGCATTGAATACTCCTCAGCCTGGACACCAGCAGCTCCCTGTGGTAGGTGAGGATGTTAAGGCACGACACCTTGGCTTCTTCTATCTGACCCATATTTACTGCAGAACAGTCACCTGTGTGGGATTACACATGGGAAGATTATGAGATAAAGGGGCACCTGTGCACAGACATGCAAAGGGCCCCACCACCTCTCTTACATAGGAGCAAGACACACTTTTCATAGTCATCGTGAGTCTCTTTGTCATCTTTTTATGTCTCTTTGTGGTCATTTAGAGTCTTTTCCTTGTAATACATCCATGGGATTACAGATGACAAGGATCCATTTAAGCATTTTGCTTCACGCTCTATAATCACATTTTAGACATCCCCAAATTACAGTAAGGCCAGCCACAATGATAATTCAAGACATCTTCAAAGATACAGTCTTTACACTGATATTACAGATATTATAAATGGACTCACAGTGATAACTTCAGAAATCTGCAATTATGTGTTTTTTAATGAGTCCAGATAATATTTTTTAGATGTCTGAATAAGTATCCACATTAGAGAACATGACCTGAGTCTGAGGCAATACATCTATAAAAAAAAACACTGCACCGATCAGTACTGGTTATAACGAGTTGGCATTGGCACTTAAAAATACAAAAAAAAATAGTGCAGAAACAGAAAAATACACAAATAAATTGCCACAGACAGCTGCCCCAAAGTTGTTTACTTCTCCATTTTGACAATGCTACAAATATCTTAAACTAATTTAATCGTAAAGTAGTGACCAAATATTTGTACATAATTCTCCCTCTTTTGTGCCACAGCTGTTTCCTAAATCTTTTAATGGTCGATATGGTTAGTAGCTATAATGTCATACAGACAGTAAATCACCCACCAACTTCTGCCAAGTGGCACTCCTTAATGAACTGTCAAAGTGATCACATCCCCCTCTCTCTCTCTGTGTTTAGCACTGGTAGGTGATCACAAAGTTACAAATATGGAAATGTGTTGTGTCATTAATTACATTAGCTGTTTGTTTTGTATCATATCTGTAAACTAAGTGTACTGCTGACTGTGGTCCAGTAAAAACATAATGATACATACAACAACTGAATCTTACCATTGTGTTGCTTCCACACCAATATGCTGTAAACACTGCACTTCAAAAATAAAACACAAGCGTTAAAAGGAACTCTTGCTAGTGTCAAAATCTCCCATTAGGTTACTTTGTGTACATGTACTGTCTACAGATAGAAACAGACTGACGCTTTCTGTTGTAGGAAGTGAAAGTAGTCATTTCACAGTCTGCTGGTGCTGCATTCAGGTCCCCAAGGAAATATAGGAATTGAGAACACAACAGGTATTTCTTATTGAATAATAAGACTATACAAGACATAAATAACTATTTACAGAGCCACGGGGTGTTTTCACTTTATTTTACTGTTAATTTGTTGTGAAAGATCTTGTGTGATCCCTGTCTTTAAGACACTGACCATGAATTGTAATGTGGTTTGAGTCTAACCCACGGATGTGCATATATGTGTGCCTGTACCACCCAAAGAGGCAGCTGGCTCACCCAAAAATCAGATGATTTTTTTATTTATAGCCTTACTAAAACGAGTTACTATTATTAAGTAGACATCCATTTTTTTTGCATAATAAGGCAGAAGTGCATAAATAAATGTATAAAGAAAATAAATAAGTTTGGAGAAATAAATTAAGGGTGCAAAGGGAAATTTGTGCAGGAATAAATACATAAATACATTTAAAAAAAAATACATCCATTTAAAAATAAATATAAAACAAATAAAAAATAAGTGCAAAAATAAATAAAAAATAAATGCAAAATAAATAATTTGATTTAAAAAAATTTAAATCAATACATAAATAAGTAAAAGGGAAAATTAAACAGAAGAGTAAATAAATAAGGGAATTAATACAAAGATAAATAAATAAAGAAACTAATTAAAACAGAAATATAAATTAATTAATTAATAATTAATTAATTGCTATATTTATTTTTGTTATTATTTTTGCTACTTTTGATGACATATTTATTTATTCATTCATTTATTTTTTCATTTTGGCAGGTTCCGTCCTCCATACCCTACACACACATTTAGCAGGAAAAACAAGTCATGAACAGTCATTGCTTGCGGCTGGGACCGCCCCTGGATCATGTGGCACATAGTTTTTCTGATGCACACCCACAGTTTGTTTTTTTTTGGCTACGAGAATGGTCTAACCAGTAACCTTTGCTGCATATGTATCTCTCTCATTACCACTCTGTGATAAAGATGAAAAATGCCCAGCCATACTTAGTATTTGAACTGATAGTATGATCTACTGGTGCATATTCTTAAATAAATTTGTGGAACTTTCCTCGCAGTCTCTGACACACAGAAACCCTGACGTCAGTCAGTATTATTTCAACATGGGAGTATTAGTTTCTGGCTTCCTGCAAATAACTTCCCATAAGTCCACCCCATTGTCTGCTGTGCCCAACAATATTTGTTTTCGCCCCGGCCCCCTAAAAGTTTAATATAGCATTTTTTTTAGACTATTTTGTTTTATGCATATGAAACTTACTGTAACTTTTGTTACAATAAATCGGGTCAAAATCAGATAATTCTGAATATGTCCTGATTAGCTCTACAGCTGTGCCAAAACTACATCAATCTACAATCATCTAGAGTGCAAACTCTGCAGCAAGTCCAATTGGAATCTTTTGCGTACTTGTTTGACAGTATAGCTTTCATTATGGAACACTATAATGGGTGTAAAAGTACATTTTCTCTACTTTTATCACATATCCATATCTACTGATCTATAGTGAAGTATTGTGCATGCAACCTCTCTGCAATTTTAATTGAAATTCACAGACTGATGTGTATTATATGAAAGATAAACGTCACTAAAAGGTGGACGTAGTTTAGAGTTGTCACATATAAAACAGCAAATTATAGAAGAAGAGTGATCAAATAATTATATTATATATAATTTTATTTTGCTTATCAGGTGTGTTAGTATGGACTTCCCTGCTGTAAGGCTAGAAATTGCTGTGGATTCGTTCAGGACGTCACTCTTCCACATCATCTACACAGCAGCAACACGTGGCTGTCATGGAGAAGAATCCCTATTCCTCTTCGGCATCGTCCTCTGAGTTTTGACTGTGGCAAAGCACGAGGTAAGTTCACCACTGCAGGTGACGCTGCCAGTTGATCCGTTGTTTTTGCCAGTGGTGGTCATGCAGCTGAGGCTGGTGGTCCATCATCAGTGCCAGCGTTGGTTTTTATCATCAAGCCAGTGGCAGCTGATGGTGAGGCATCTGAGCTGCTGGTGGGTGCTCCATAGTGTGAAACATTTGGGGAGTCCCCAGAAAAATGGGGAATAGTTTATTTTCACTCTTACACTGAGCCCAGAGTAAGAGTCACAAGAGTGACTATTCTCACTTCCCCCACTGTAGTTGACAACTATTGAATTCTGGTTTTAATCATCTAACAACCAAAATATTTTCAGATGGAGGTCCCTGAAGTGAAATCTCTGACCTAAAGTGTATCCATTTAGGGGTCCTTGACATGAAAAAGGTTGAGAACCACTGCTCTAGGCTACTATTATTTTATTCTACTCATCCTATCTTTCTCTATTATTTACCCAAACTCTTGTTTTCTACTTTGTTTCACCACCTCTCGCCAGTGAGCTGAGCAAGCAGTCATTTTGGGTTCTCTGTAGTCACACACTTGTCTCCAGGAAAATGCACTTCTTTTGTTTTATTCGGTGAAGCCACTCAAATGTATCTCTCATCTGGACTGCAACTTACAGAAACATTACCTTCCACCTTCTCTTCCCCCCCTGCCCTCTCAAACACAGAGCGAGTGACGCAGCGTTCAGTCCGTCTCTGTAAATGTCTCAGTCCAAAAGTCAAAATCTATTTATTTTTTCAGTACATTTTGACTTTTGGACTGAGATGAGATGTAATCATTTCCAAAATTCACAACATGATCTAATGAAATATTCTGCTTCATTCCATATATGTTGCCGTTTAGCCTTTCAAAAGATTTTCAGATTTTTTTAGGGTGATAACGTCATAAAATATGATGATAGACATTTGAAGCTTCATTTGAAAACCTCAATAGAAGCTTTGAATGTAAAAATAAAGAGTCCTGTGACAAAGCCTATCTTACCTTTGTGTTCACAGTAAATGCGGTGGGAGATGTGACAATATAAGACCCAACAAATTAAGAAGACAAATTTACATCAAAGTCATGCCATTAAAATAGTGGTTTAATAAAGTTTAGGTGAAAGTTGTGTTTTTTTATTCAAACTTTCAAAAGTACAGAAAGAATGGTGGAAGGAATGTTCATGATCTTGATGTTATTTCAATACATAAGTTAAACCTGGCACTTTTTTTCCCTCCAAAGGGGGAATGATAGAAAAAGTTTGAGAACGACTGGTTATAGTGATGAGCTCAGGAGCTTAAGAGTTCAAAAGTCTTACGGCCTATGGTATGAAGCTGTCCCTGAGCCTGGTGTTGCAGGACTGGATGCTGAAAATACGTCTAAAAGACTAATTAAAGGCCATAGCATTCGAACAATTTAAAGGCAAAAAACTGAATAAATGAGTGTGAACTAGTTAATTTGTGTGAACTGAACTTTGAGCTTGTTCTTATGAAGTGTGAACTTGCAGATCACTGGAGATTCATCATCATCGTCACACTCCACAGCTTCTAGGTTTTACTTCAGCTGAAGTTCAGCGCTCTGGAGAGACATGAGTCAACCATACGGAGAGCAGCAATCAGAACTGAGCAGGCTTCAGTTCCCTTTCTTTGCACCATGTCTACCGCTTTTCATGCTTTTTCTTCTTTGGACTTTTTTATGGCTGACTGCATTTCATCATTAGTTTCAGACTCACTCCCAACAAACTGTGTCCTAACTCAGAAAAGCTACTTGTCAGCTGGGGCGCTGCCCTCTGCTGGTACGCTGCCCTCTGCTGGGGCGCTGCCCTCTGCTGGTACGCTGCCCTCTGCTGGGACGCTGCCCTCTGCTGGTACGCTGTCCTCTGCTGGAATTTCCCCTCTTGGTTCTAGAAGATAACCGGGGAAAAATACTTTTGTAACAATCACTTTTAAACAGAGATATCTTAGAAATGGATTTTTAAATTGTATTGTATTCGTCATATACGTACAGGTGCATACATGAAATTTGACCTCTGCATTTAACCCTTCCTTGGGATGCAGTGGGCTTCTGTAAAGTGCTCGGGGAGCAACTTGGCGTTCAGTGACATGCAGACAGTAGGAGCCAAGGATCGAACCACCAACGTTGCCGTTAAAGGACGACCACTCTATGCACTGAGCTACGACCTCCACTGTTCATTTAATGGAGCAATGACGTGCTGGAAATTACATGTAGCCTAAATAAAGAATGATATGAGATGTGAAGGTCCCTTAATGTACATAAGAGCTATTCTAGTGTATCACTGGGGTCTGAACTCTGACATCAGGTGGAGTGCTGCTGCAGGAGGGTGAAGTCTTTACCTTTCATTGACACATGGCGTTTCCAGATTTCTTTGCCCTCTTGGGTCGCGACCGTCACAGTCACTTTCTCTGTTGTCGTAGCCAGGTAAATTTCAAATGTTGGATGGAAATTTGGTCCATTCTTTATATGAAATTGGTCCACCTGAACCCAAGAAGCAAGAGGTAAAAATGGTTACTTTCCTGATTGTGAATCTACAGTACAAGATTCACGATTCTTGTACAAGATTACAACCAAACTTGTTTTCATGGTTATTCTGTTTATAAGCATTAGAAGTGTAGAAATGACTTGACTCACCCCAGGTTGTATAAGGTACTTCTCAGGACAGTGGACACTGTAACGTTCACCAAAGTCGAGTTCACAATCGGAGGACATCTTGATGTACTGAGAACGTCCTTGTTGGACGGCAACCTTAAGTAACAGGACATTTTCTATTAGTTTATGCTCAGATAGTCAAGGTAATTTAATGCACATTTAAAAAACACAAATTTTGAAACATGCTTTACAGAGAGATGCGAATTACAGTCAATTAAAAACACAAGTATGAGAATATACCGTAATTAAATTAATAAAAGCATAGAATAATTGATTCTGGATAAAATCCCCCAAACACAACCGCAATGCACATCTTCATCATTTAAACTCTAAGCGCTGTCTCCCATTTTTCTTTAACCAAAGCAGAACCGGGCTTATTATTTTCCGTCGGAAGATAGAATTGGAAGATAGATTTTGCAACTATCTTTTATTTTGCCCTCTACAGATCCATTGAACTGTGACCAGATGAATTGTAAATATCTGCGTAAGTGTGTTGCTGGAAACATGTAGGAATCCCTCAACTGTTTGAGGTTTCATCATCATCATCATACAGGTCGCTAATTATATGTTTGCCTTTTTGAGCCCATCATTGTAAAAATCAAGGCAGTCTTGAACATAATTTGAGTAAGTGGTGAGAAGGGAAAGTTTTCCTCCATATTTTAACAGACTGCATTATAATTGGATTGTTTATTGAATCATTTCTCACATTTCTATTGGTAAATTTGCAGTCTGAAACAAGTCAAATTTAATATGTGACTTTCTATTTGCATCCATGAGAGCAATTCTTATCTTCCAACCAAGTGAAATAATTCTTGGAATTAAGCTAGTTTACAAAAACTAAATTATTGTATTTTTTGAAAAGGCAATGTGATACAAACACATAAGTATTTGACATTAATTTTAGTTTTTTGTGTGTTGTGTTTACTATTTATGCAATCTGGTGGAATTGTCACGAATGATACTGTCAGGCAGAAATACACACAAGAGAGAATCCAGAAAAAAAAAGGGACGATCAATCTGAAGATTTACAGTTCAGATAGATTTCGATTTTCACCGCAGCACGAGAAGGTTTTATAAGAGGAGCACAGTGTGAATCGTCTTTTCAGAAACAGCTGTGGCTTAAAACAAGAGTTTAGGCTGATGGTGAGCAGAGAGCCTTACCTCATGCAGAGGGATGTTGGCCTGCAGCATAAATACATTGAGTACATGTTTCGCTTGGCTCATGGGTCGGAGGAACAGCAGAATTTTGCCTTTTACTGTCAGCGTGTCTTTCAGAAACCTTCGAACGACATCCCAGACCAGGCCAAAGGCAGAGAGGTGAGGGATCTTCACGACCACATGAGTGTCTGTAATCTCCAGCGGCTCCAAGATGCTCATACCATCATCAGTCATGTGGGCGACAGACAACCCGCTATCACGGAGCAACGCTGTGAAAGCAAAGAGATGTTAAGCCTTTGTATTACTGCTAAAACAGGTCAATTCCTTGCAATTTTACTAATTTATTTCTTAACATTGTATACAGCCATGTCTTTACCTTCCTTTGTTTCACAGTGTGGGAGGTGGAGCTGACAGACGGCAGCATCCTCAGAACACTCGATTTTGTACAAGCACCCTGCAGGCGCCTTGCCAGCTGGTTGGAGGATGTTGTCATCCCATATGACAGTCTTGTACTTCAGCTCTGCCTCCTGAGCCATAACAAACACCATTCCAGTTGTCTCACACTGGAACACACCTGGACCAGGACACCTGAACCTGTAGGATGTACTAATGTAACAAGCATATATCGGCCTGTTAGTCACATCATCTGTTTTCACTGAGAGGTGTTCATATGCAGGGAAAGTGTTTGTGGTGTATAACATCCAGGGGACCAATGCACTCTCTTTTAGGTTGTTTTCAGATATGTTTGTTTGCCATGTTCTGATTCAGGGACTAATTTGATACAATTGATGCATTTGCTCCAGCAAGCGTCTAGACTGTAACTAGAAAATAATGTCCTGATGCATCGTATTTGAAGACGTGCCGCCTAAAGACTTTCCCGTCAGAGATGGGCTCTGGTGGATACCACCACACACTCGCAAGACAATTCTTGAGAGTTCTTAACTAACCCTAACAAACGAGATCACGCTAAGCGGTCCTACGACGGTGGTTATCAACTCGGTAAGTCAACCCAGGGTTTCTCAGTCTGGCTGTGAGTGCATTCACATGAATGGGGTGGTGGTGTCTGCAGGTTATGACCAATCACAGACATGGACAAGTCTACTGACTTGCAGACAAGACAGGCAGAGCGACACATTTTTACAAAGGAAGAGTAAACTATATTAGACGAATACGAAGAAGTTAAACACTTAATCCAGGATAAAGTAACTCAGTTGAAGCTGCCAAATGCAGGAAGGACAGCTGGCAAAAGAAACCCAATGTGTGTATGCATAAATTAACAAACTTTTTAATTTAACAGAATACTCAAAAGTCAGATATCGTCGTCTAGATATAAAAAGCTTTACGACATGTAATGGATGAATGAATTACACCTAATTATGCCCATTTTCAAAGTTGCAGTGTGTGTGACTAGTTCAGCCTTCTTTCAGCTGCGTCTCCGTCTCCGGTGATGTGAAACGGACTCAAGAGAAAGTAAAAAAATAAATATAAAAACATAATTTAAAGTGGTAAACACCCACAGCATATATCCAGCTGTCCTTCCTGCATTTGTCAGTTTAAACTGTTTGGTTTTTGGGCTGCATTATGACTTAAACTTTTACCATACGATCTGCGCACCGAGCTCTGATTAGTCAGTAGGCAGTGCTTTTATACGAGTTGAGCTCTTATCTGGAAAATAACCTGCTCTGGAGCAGGTTAGCCGTTCAGCTTCGGTTACCATGGCGATCTACCCCGGTAAGAAGTGAACCACCTTCGCATGACGGAAAAAACAGGGTTAACCCAGAAGTTACATCGTTAACCGCAAATCCTGCTTCATAGTACAGGCCTTGATTAGATTATCTTTTTATCTTTGGCTGGCACTATGGGCTGCCAGTAATCTAGCTATACCAACGTGAACGAGCATCCCATCAGGCATTGCGTTGCCAGTTGTAGGGTGGGTTTGTGTTCTGAGGCGAGGAGCCGAGACCACCGTCTCCAGGTGAGTTGGTTTTCCTTTCCAATTTTTTGAGTTGTCACCCACCACTGTGAACCATGAAAGACGTTGTAATAGTGTTTTGTCATTTTATTAGGATTACCTGTATTTAGCGTCAATGTGCTCAGGTTGGAAGGGTAATGGAGTCTGAAATTAAGAAAGCACAAAGTTAGTTATTTTAATAGAAGTTCTATTCAGTGGTGAAACCGAAAATAAATATACTTCACGGCTGTACAGCTGCTCCTCTCTCACCTTCTTGGCATCCTCGTCCAGGTTCGTTTTCACATCCATTTTGATATTAGAGTCGTCTGATGGAGAGAAGAAGTGAAAGAGAAAGAACAATCATGAAACTTGAATGAAGGTAAGAAACACTAGCAGCCAAAATTCTTGAATATTTTCCCCAACAGCTCAATTGCATTTTGACTGGGCGTAATTACTTCATGACAAAGTCTAAACAACAGTTAGTGATATCTGTAATTCAGTTCTGTCTATCCCAGGGGTCTGCAACCTGCGGCCCCGGAGCCACATGTGGCTCTTTAGCCCCTCTCCAGTGGCTCCCTGTGGTTTTTCAAAAATGGAGATGAATAACTGTTTTTTGTTGACAATTTCATTTTTATTTATCATTGTTGTAGGTCTATGGTACGACAGTACGACAGAGTATTAGGGCCACACTGAGGAAAAAAAATAAATCTGAGATTTCAAGAATAAAGTCATAATGTTACCAGTCATAGGTTTACGAGAACAAAAGCCCTAATATTATGAGAATAATGTCAGAAGTTTTCAAGAAAAGAAAGTCGTAGTATTATGAGAATAAAGTCATAATATTATAAAGTAGTAATTTTACGTGCTATTTTATTTTTTCTCGTAAAGTTCTGACTTTATTCTCACAATATTACAACTTTTTTCTTGTAAAGGTATGACATTATTCTCATAATATTACGACTTTTTTTCTTGTAAAGTTATGACTTTATCCTCATAATATTACAACTTTTTTCTCGTAAAGTTATGACTTTATCCTCATAATATTACAACTTTTTTCTCGTAAAGTTATGACTTTATTCTCATAATATTACAACTTTTTTCTCGTAAAGTTAGGACTTTATTCTCATAATATTACAACTTTTTTCTCGTAAAGTTATGATTTTACTCTGGAAATCTCAGATTTGTTTTCCCTCAATGTGGCCCTAATACTCCGTAGTACATTTGTTCTTTGGCCCTCACTGCATTAGACTTATATACTATATACTTAGACTATAAACTGTGTTACCTTCATCACAATGCTCAAATGTTTTGCTGCTCCAGACAGATTTTCTTTTTTCTTTTTTTGCCTAAAATGGCTCTTTTGATAGTAAAGGTTGCCGACCCCTGCTCTATCCTAAATAACATTGACAGATATTTTAAACATCATTATGACCGGTCAGGCTTGTTGTGCATGACGTCACTCATAGGAGGCTTCTGATTGGCTGTTGGCCCAACAAAGCCTCTAAACAGTGACAGCGGAAGCTTCTGCTAAACTTGGGATAGTTCAGGTAAAGTTGGAAAAGATGATTACAGATTCTCGGATCAATAACTCAAAAGCGAAACCTTGTCAAAACACAAACAACATGCGTGTCTTTACTGCACCCTACTGCGTATTTTACTGTACTCTACTGCGTGTCTTTACTGTACACTGACAGACAGCATAACTTAGTAAAATAAATTAATTATAAAAACATTAACAGTTTAATCAATAATGAGAATAACACTCACTTTGCCTCAGAATCTTTTCCTCTTTCTTCTGCTCTGTGTCTCGTGTAAAATGGAGTCTGACTTTCAGTTTGCTTCCTTCTTCAGCTGAAGTAGTTGCTTCCTGTTTTGTTTGAACCTCCTCCCTTTATATCAGAATCGAAATATTGTGATACACAATATTTCGTTGCTCTCAAAGTTACACACAGTAAGTGATAGTAGTGCCTACCACAGGACAAGTGGTGGAAGAAATATTCACATCCTTTATTTATTTTAGTAAAACTACTATAATACCACACTGTGAAAATGTTACACTACAAGTCAACTACCTGCATTTTACTTAAGAAAGTATTAAAGTAGCCTATTATCAGCAAAATGTACTTAAAAGTACTTGAAGTAAAAGTATAACTGTGTCAGTAAAATGTTCCCTAGTCAGTGTTTTACTATTATATCTGATGTTTCTGAATTACTGGTGCATTAAGGTGTATTTTGCATTTTAACTCATTCATATACTGTTGGCTAGTTTAATAAGATAAGATAAGATATTCCTTTATTAGTCCTGCAGTGGGGAAATTTTCAGTGTACAGCAGCAAAGGGGATAGTGCAGAAAACAAGATGCATCAGCTAACAGAGTAAAAAAAAAAAAAAAAGAGCTAAACAAAGTGTAACGAAATATGAAGCATTTAAATAGAAGGAAGTATAAGAGCAGTATATACAGTATTGACAATAAACAGACTATTAACAAAATTGCACAAGTGGAAAATGATATTGCACAGTGAGAATGAAATGAAATTCCACCTGAAAATATTGCACGGTATGAATTACACCTTAGTAGTAATAATGATATTGCACAGTCATTATACAGTATAGTGCAGAATTATATTATGTGATATGATATGATATTATTTTATATGATATGATATGATACGATATATCATATCGTTTCATATTATATTATATTATATTATATATATTTTTTGTAATTATTTTTATATGGAGACATTGACACTTTACATGATCAAGGAATGTACATGTTTGTAGCATGATGTAATGAGCAGCATGTACTTAAAAGTGTTTCCATTTTTTTCTTTTTTTAAGTGTACATATACAATAAACATTGTGCCCGTCCGCCCACCCATCCCATCCGTACCACCCTCCCCACCCGCCTATTCGTGGGGTAAACACCTACAGTAGCAGAGAGGGAAAGAAGAAGAAGAAAAAAAATCAATCAAATCAGTATCGCATTTAGCTGCACAATATGTTTAAATAATGGGGGGAAAAAAATAAGTTCAATATATACATACATACCTGCATATACACACAAATATATATACACACACACATATACATACAGTACATACACATACATACTGTACATATCCATTCAAACACATGTGTACATACATACATAATCATAACATATTCCCAAGAACCCTATATATTTGGGGTGCCATGTGGAGAGAAACAGAGCACCATATCAGATTGACAGCAAGTTAATATTGATAAATATAGAAATAGTAAGAGCAATTCTATGAGATAAACAAATATACATGTGTATATATATATATATAATAATAATGTATAATACATATATTATATTATATTATATTATATTATATTATATTATATTATATTACATTATATTATTATATATACAAAATAATATAACATAAGACTTTAAATTTGAAATAAGACAGAAGGGGGCAGTAGTGCAACATCAATGCGTTGGATCTACCAATAACAACACGAAGAAGAAAAAACGTCATCAACCCTTTAGTCCAATCAGAGGAGCGGCCGTCGCAGTAAGCCCCGCCCCCCTCAGAGAAACCGCCATCATGAAATTAAAATCTAGAAACTGACGCATGAGACGAAGCATCCTGCAGCTTCCTGCAGCTTCACAACAACAAGGTAAACTTCTCACGGCCTCACAGCTAAACCGTGAGAGTTTGGACATTTGGTCACATGCATACGGAGTTTGTTGCATCATTAAATCGTTATTTAATGGTTATCTCTCTCTCAGCTGTGTAACATTAACGTGATGGCAGCTAGTGTCAGTGTTAGCAGATAGCTGCAAGGACTAGCAAAGGTTTATGGTGTTTTTTATATAGTAATAGTTAATAATAGTTAACTAAAAGCAACAAACACCAGGGCGGTACAGAGGTTAATGTTTTAGTTGTGATTATTTACCCCCAGAGCTTTATAGAAAGCTAATTTAACACACAATAGCTGATAAGTTTGCAAAGGCTTTACAGTAAAGTTACAGCGCGCCAAATCCGCACATGTGTTTATTGTGACGGGATTAAGACACAAAAACAGCATCAGTGTAATATAAATAAATTAGCCGAATGATTCCTAAGAAACTCATAAATGTTCCCAACTCGTCTTTTAACTTCCAAACACAAATTGTGATTGAATTCAAGAGAAGATTCAGCTTAACATGTGTGAATCCACGGGTCAGACTCGGCTAACGTCTGTCTGTAGTGCCAGACTCCGTTGGAAATTCTGTCGTTTTTATGAATAAAAGCTCCTCTCTGGTAAAACATGAGTTCACAATGCTTAATTCTTACACATAATGAATTATTAGAAGCCAAATTACTGTTCGGCATACGTCTAATAAATTAAACTACATTAACTAAAGAATATTTGGTCGTGCCATACATTTTCAGATGAACTGGTACTGGAAATATTATGTGAAATGGAAAAGATATATGATAAGAACTCAAATAATCCAAGGCAAACTGTGGTGTTTGAACAAAATTAAAATGCTTTTATTTTACATGGCAATAATTGTTTAAAATGTTAGTTTTTTGTCATTTTAAACAATTATT
>CAKAOI010044507.1:0-31946 GCA_916701655.1 Sebastiscus albofasciatus | reverse complement strand
ATAGATTCAATTTCATGACTATTTCATGAACTACCGTGAGACTGTGTTGGGGGATGAAAGGTGGATCAGAAAGTAACGTAACAAGTTACTTTTAAAAGTAACGCTATTATATTAGGACTTATGCAAAACAATAATTTGGTCTCACCACTACACCTCAATACACACAAAGGAGATGGAAAGAGTTAACCGGTTCATCCTCCTCCTCCTCCTCTTCCTCCCTCTAACTGCTCCCTCTAAGATAATAATCTTTACCTGTCAAAACATTTACCTCATGGGAGACCCCGACTCCTCTATTTTAGTCAGACAGACAACGTGTTTCCAGCTAAGTGTGTCTATCACATATTCAAATATCACTCCCCATGGCCTCCACCCCTCCGCTCCTCTTTAGAGTAGGACAAACCTCAGCAGGGACAGCGAGGGTAATGAGGAGCAACAGGGCTCGATTTTGTGAAACAAGAAAGCAGCGTGAAGCTCCAACTCTACATGATGTTTTCAGATGACAAGTGAAAAATAAGTGGTGGGCAAAGAGAAACAGAGACAGAGTGTGACTGCTGAAGAAGATTGGCATGAACTGTTTGTCGTTTGTCTGCTTCTGCAGCAGTGCTTCGTAAAAGTGCCACAGCACTAGAAAAGTTTTTAATATAACCATTGTATAAGCCCAGATGAGCAATAAAAAGTGTCCCCTCTTCAGTAGGGGTAGAGTTTGCGGCGTTGGCGCCGATGATCTTTGATTTATCCACCAAGGACAAATCCTGTCCAACGAAGCAACAATCACGAGATGTCAGACCACCAGACAATCGTTTTCTAAAGGGCACTATATCAAGTTTTCTCCATTTAAGGCCACCCTAGAGGGCACTGCATCATGTTTTATCTACCATAAGGGCATCCAAGAAGGCACTTTTATAACGTTAACCACCCCTTCCTCCCCCACGGAGTCACTTCTGCTTCTAAAAAAAACAAGATGGCGATGACCAAAATGCAGAATTTGGGGCTTAAAAACGGTAAAAGGAAGCTGCTCTAAATTGCTTTTGGATTTAAATTGCAGGAGGACCAGCCAGTTTACAGAAAAACAGTGGGTAACTTTGGGTGTAATTAATACCGGGGAGAGGGTGACAAATTACACGCATATACTCTCCTGACAGGATTAAAACCCCTGACCAGCACAGCTAATATTAAAATCACCTCCCCTGGAGACCTCAATCCAGTCAGAAAGATGCATTAGATGCATCACTTATGGACTTTTATTTGGTGGATGTCTTTTACATTAGTCTAGTTACAATATTTAATTAGTCAGAAGCACTGGATGTCTATTATACTATTATAAAAGCTGTTGTCTCAGAGCAGATTGTCAATATGCAGCAACAGATGCGATGTGTGATGAAGTGGTCTCTCAAGACTAAAGCGAACAGGATTTAATTAGACTGATAATGAAGAAATAAACACGGCTGTGGTCAGAATCGATTGGTATTATGGAAAATCAAGGAAAATATCAAGTCCAGGGTTGAACCTAATTATCTTTTAATCACAGTGAATAATGCACGCTAAGGGAATATATTACTTCTTCGGCCCGTCAGAGTTCCTGTCTGGTTGTAAATGAGATTCACTGTCAGCGCTGACGTCTCTTCCTCTACAACTCATTCATCTGCAGTTAGTCAGCGATCTGCTCTGACTGTGTTAATTATGGGTCTCAATGAGTCAGCGGGTTCAGTTATCTACAGTCTGATTTGTCCCTTACTTTCATAAAATGTTTGAGTTTTAAACCTTAAAACACTAAAGGAGTTATTGATTTAATATCTATATAAATTACTTTTCTTTTACATACTTTTTTCCTATTTTGGATAGGCTATTAGTTTCCACCAGCTGGAGAAACAGTGAAATTACATTGGAAGGATCATTCGCTACTGAAGTGCAAATGAATAAATAAAGAAGAATAAGAAATCTGCTAACACGAACACAATGTCAGGCTGAGTGAATGAAGTGAAAGAACATGGTTGTTAAGAACTCTATTAAAGCTGGTGAAAGCTGTAGTCTTGTAGGTCTTGAACACGGTAACATGATGCTTCATCTTTAACAAATTCCTTTCCAACCGTCCTGAACTAAACTCCACCAGATGTGGAAGCTGTACGAGCTGCAGTAGAAGGACAATAACGGAAATGAGAACGAGAATACAAAAAGTCTGTAATTTTGGCAGATATCCACTTGATATGTCTAATTCATACTGCTGAAGATGAAATTTGAAGATTACACTGAGTATGTTTTTTAATGGCCAGTATGAACAGGAGGAATGGTTACAGCAAGCAAAACCACTTTCAATGTAGGCACCTTGATTTTAGACAGACTTGAAAAAATGTGAGCTAAAAGTTAAGATAGGCAGTTGTCAACAGTTGTCTTGTCTTTACAGTTTGCACCCAGTGAAAGTCCTGACACTGAACTAAACCAACTCTTCATTTTCTAATAAAAATATTTGAGGATGTTTGCAGGTAAGTCAAAAAACGAGAGGAGATTCATGAATAAATGCCATCACCGAATTCCTAAAAAATTATGTTCCTACACAATGAAACTGCATTGTGAATGGGACAAGGTGAAGGTCAAGGGAAACCTATTTTTAACCAGATTATGTTTGTTTTTGTCGTATCACAAATAAATTTGTAATGATAATCCACGGATGTCCGTGTAGGGAGGAGATTGTGGTGATGGATGGATAAAAAAAACACAGGACTTTCACCCAGAAGACCGCTGTTTGAGTCCCATGGGAAATTAAAAATCAATGTTCACTTATTTTAATTTACGTCTGTAGCTTAATAACGTCACAACAGCCATCATTTTAAGCCAAACCGTGATGTTTTACTAAACTTAGCCAAGTAGTTTTGTTGCGTATTTTTGTTTTGTTTTGTTTCAGTTTACAACCGTAACCACATGTTTAAAACACTGTTTAAAACTGCAACCAAAAATATGTTTCCCTCCAAACAGAATCAGAATCAGAATCAGAATCAGAACATAATTAAGAATGCAGTTTAGTTGTACCAGGAGGTAATTTTGTAGGAGAAAGAGATAGAATTTAAATAATGGAGCTTTCAATAAAGCTCTGACCATCATATTTCTCCAATTTCTCAAAAGACCTTGTAGAAATTGTGAAAATTAAATATTTAATGCCCAATATTTTTTTTTTTCCATGAGAATTCTGTCAACATTTTGTATTTTTTGGAGCATATAAAGCTTTTGGTAGTTCAGGAAAGAAAAAAAAAAATTAAACATAGTCGCTTTGTGCTGAGTAAGTTTGTATTTTTTGTCCGCATTTTTTTAATCCGTCCTCTGATGACAACGAAAATACGGACTTGGTGTCGAAAGACCTTTGTTTTGAGTCAAGCTGTTCCTTTAAAGTACAGATGTTCTCCAGCAGTGTACGTAAACTGCTGAACAGCAAGACCTTGAAGTTTTTTTTAATTTAAAAACTGCTCGTCTTTAACAGATACGCTTTCTTATCGTCTTAAAATCTTCATTTTACACTTGAATTCTTTAAAGTGTTTCTCCACTCTGTCAGACAGGATGACATATAGTATATTGTTCATTACTTTGTTCAGACTCTTCATTGAGGATCTTGACTAGAATTTAAAAAAAATGTTTTGATGTGTTTAATAAAAAATCCTGAGTTTATAGAGTTTAAGTTTAAGAGGTTAACAGTAAAAGAAAGAGATGTTTTCTCACTGACAGTGGAGCTGAAATATTCTGACATCTAACACTATGAAACGAGCCCTCACTGACACCCTGTTCATGTTTAATAGGTACTTACATTCACTGCAAGGCCATCGTAGACGTTATAATAATAGACAGTATAACACAATATAGACTGTGGGGGACTGTGTACATAGAGATAAAGCAGAGCACATTCACATTCTGTCACAGTGGGCCTTCAGGCGGCGTGGCTCGTCTCCAAATAGCTGCAATGATGCGTGTCATTCCTGAGCTGCAGCGTTTGGAGGTGACTCGCTGCAGGTGAAAACACCGCTCCTATGAAATAATCACCTGTCAGAGTTGATACTGTGGCCTGTCCGTTGTTTTCTGCTGTGTGAATACAGATTGACAGGTAACACCGCGTTAAGCATTTGTGCAGACCGGTGAGGTAATGCGAAAGATAATTACCACTTCATGGTCGTGAAGATGAAGAAATAAATCGTCTGACATGTCTGAGGGTTTTGATATGACGTGTCGTTCAATGATTGTTTCTCACATAAAGTCTTTTATTCCTTCACTTTAGTGTTTTATAAATCACCCATTTTACCCTTTAATCGTCATAAACATAATGACTTATCAGATCTAGATTAAAGTTATTGTCTCATTCTCATACAGTGTTCTTGATTCATTTTATTTTGAATGCTTTCCTGCTTCTTTTAGTGAGGCACTGCATGCAACAAAACTTATTTTTATTTTGGCTAACAGGTTTTCCAGCCACTTCTAATTTACTCAAGTCTAGCATATATGTTTGAAATGTGGTGACACATTCAAGTGCGATGTTTGTGTGTGGTAATTTACAATATATGCAGAATTATTAATAATCATTGTGTGTTCTTTGTAGTTTAATTCAGCCCATTTGCACAAAAAAGGCGCATGAATGCCATGATAATGCGGAAGGCTTTTAGCGTGCAATAAGAACGCCTTTTTTGATTACCACATGCCATTTGTACTCCGTGTGTCCTGTATTGACTGCAATCTGTGTATAAAGGCTACACTCAGACCTAGTGAAGTAGTATAAAAAGGGAGAGAAAGACCACTCATGGTGGGCGGGGGGAAGGTTGATGGGCCCAACAAACACCGGACTTTTAACCAGGAAACCTGTGAGAAACAAAACTGTAGTGCCGAAGTTAAGTAAATTTGCATTTAGAATATTAACAACGGGCTTAATAACCTGTGCCCGGCTGATTCTAAGATGTTGGAAAGAGCCTCAAACACCTACACTGAAAATGTGGGCGGAACAAATAATGGAAATAGTTGCATGTGAAAAGATGCTGGGAAGATTGAACTGGAAGAATGAAATGATTAAGGAACAATGGGACAGCTTTAGTGGGTATATGCCCAGAGTGAGCAACCCAACCTTATCAAGATTCTGATGGTATGATACAGTACATACTGTATGTAATTGTTGGCATGTGTCAATGCTCACTGCATTATTGTAACCAATAATTGCCTTTCTTATATTAATATCTGTTAGGTTTCCAACTCATCATTTAAGAGGTTAAGTCTACTACGAGGAACTTTAATTTTGTGTTACAAAAGTGTATTTTGTGGACAAAAACGGTGGTGTTTCCGAGCACTAAAGTCCCTTTAGAAAACCTCTCATTTCACTGCAGCAGGGTCTGACAGTCTGCCCTGCTCAGTCCTGGTTCTGGTTCTCCAGTGCATACGGCCTGGGCCTCCAGCAGCGTGGTGTCGGTGTTGGCTCACAGCGGGGACCGGCGGAGCAGCAAGGAGAAGCTCGGAGGCGGCAGCGAAGCCAGATCTGGGTCTATCCGCGACGGGCTGGTTGCTGCTTGAGGCCCTGCTGGAGTCTGAGTTGAAGGAGATTCTGGTGAACCTTCATGATTTTGTCTGATTTTGCACTGAATCTGACCCGGTGGCACCGATGACACATAGATCATATAGAGGCATTAGTATTAAACTGAGGCTGTTTCATAATCAGTTAAAAGTTCCTCACAGTAACTTTAAACAGGCATCTTCTTTGGTGTGGTGACTGGGAGAGGAGTCATCTATCTGTCAGCTAATGGTGGCAGAACACCCATACTGTTTATTGTAATCATCCACCACAGTGTACTAACCGGCCTCTGTTGGAAGGGATTATAACCGACATTTCTGTGGAGATGAAGCTAAAATTGATGTAGGTCAACTGTGACTATAGTATGGATTGCAGGGTTTCATTGAGAGAAATAAATGCACATTAAAGTCAGAGATAAGTAGGGATAAATATATGTTACAGGTCTTATCATCAGTGAGCAGTTGGATGAAAACATCTACTTTTTCTTTGCCTCTGTGGAGCTGGTTGGTAATAACTCTTCTTGTATGTTCCCGTGACTAAGAAGACATTGAAACCTGATTTTGGCGAGCAGCTCCTCACGAGGTCGGAGCCAAATTTTAGCAGCAGTTGAGGCGTGCAGTAAAAAGTGGCAGCTCTACAATGGCAATGTCTTTGGGTGGGATTGCCAATTACTGTTGGTTAATTAACTGTAACCGCTTTCGCATCTGTCTTCCCTGTGGACGGCCGATCCTCATGGATCTGAGCGCTAAACATCGACCCTGCAGCATAATTAAGTCCTGATTAAACCATACATCTTGCTGCAGAGCCAAACACCTGGATACACCACATCGGGGACAAGCATGAAGAAAAACTACACTTTTAAACTCCGACAGCAGCAGTTCAGGGAGACAACAGTTGGCCTCAGTCGGCCCATGATTTTACATTTCGTTATTTAGTGGCCAGACACTTCACTGAGGAAGCCAGCTGGGTATACTAACCTCATTTACACAACAATGATTCTTTTCCAGCTGTGTTAAATTGTCAAACACCTCCACAAACGTGAAAATCCAAAATGTGTCTCTCAGGGGACGTCGGTTATTTTCTCTGATGTGCTCCTGTTGCTATGAAACCTAAAAACTTGCATTAAAAGGTGCTTTTCAGTAAAATGGTCTTTCACAACCAGAGGTCCCCCCATGCACTAAAGGTTGTGAATAAAAGTGTTTGATGTGCCAATGAGGCATTAATTATTCCTTTGGTTGATTCAGCTAAAATTAAATATTAAAAAGACTAAAAACTACCCAGAGAATGAAGCTTTTTTTTTTTTTTTTTTTAAAGGGAATTAAAAGAATACTTCACCCACAAAAGGACCATTTGTCGATATAATATCAATTTATCAATGATTTACCATGTGTTACCTTGAATTCTTGAAAAAAAAATAGATTTTTTTATAGGGCTGCTAATCAATTAGTAGTATCAATTAATAGTTAGTTGCGATTAATCGCAATTTTTTGTATCTGTTCAAAATGTACCTTAAAGGGAGATTTGTCAAGTATTTAACAATCTTATCAACATGGGAGTGGACAAATATGCTGCTTTATGCAAATGTATGTATATATATATTATTGGAAATCAATTACTAACACAAAAAAATTACAAATAATGTCCAGAAACCCTCACAGGTACTGCATTTAGCAAAAAAAATATGCTCAAATCATAACATGGCAAACTGCAGCCCAACAGGCAACAACAGCTGTCAGTGTGTCAGTGTGCTGACTTGACTATGACTCGCCCCAAACTGTATGTGATTATCATAAAGTGGGCATGTCTGTAAAGGGGAGACTCGTGGGTACCCATAGAACCCATTTTCATTCACATATCTTGAGGTCAGAGGTCAAAAGACCTCTTTGAAAATGGCCATGACAATTTTTCTGCGCTAAAATTTAGCGCAGGTTTGGAGCGTTATTTAACCTCCTTCATGGCAAGCTAGTAGGACATGGTTGGTACCAATGGATTCTTTAGGGTTTGTACTTTCATAGGATAGCAGTATCTTCACACTAACTTTAAAATTGAGCACACTACAAAAGAAATCGCAAGTTGCGTTAATACATGAAATAAATTATTGCGTTAACTTTGACAGCCCTATTTGGTAGTGACTTCAGACACAAAGTGTTTATTAATATTTAACCGAAACTTATCTTTCCCAAACCTTAACTGTAAACTTGGACTCTGTTGTCACTTTGCTGCACTTTGTATGCCCGCAAACGTTAACTCTGAACATAATTCAGGCAGTGATTACGTTTGTGAACATGATGTAAAAAACATTTTAGTACAACATAAATGTAATTTCTAGGAGAGAGAGTTGACCACCATGACAGACCCAGATACGGAGCAGAAAATAGAGGAAAAAATAATACAAAAATGAAAGAGAAAGAATAAAACAGGTGAGAATTAAGGGGTGAGTTGTTGCACTTTGTCGGAAAAATTGAAAGATTCCAAATAAGAGCATCTCCCACCTACTAAGCATGATGGCATATACTTAGAACTGCTGGTAAAACAAGTACTCTCACATCCACTTATGCACTCCACACACTTATCCAGAACAGCATGGGAACACATTGAAGCTGCAGCCCCTCTTCATCTGTATTTCACTCTCCATCCACTGTAAAGCACTTTGTCCAAAGTGCTATATTTTGTCCGTATACTTGATGCGTCTGTTTCCTCAGCGTGTCTCTCCCAGCGCTGCTCGGTATGAAATTACCAAAAAGAAATCATCTCTGCTCATTCTGCTGAAAAAACACAACCTGCTGGCCAAACCGCAGCTCCTCAGCGACTGTCCTGTGCAGGTGGAATCTGATCCGTGCTGAAAATCAATCTTCCCTGGTCTTTCTCTGCCTCTTGTTTTTGGCTGAGAGGTGCCATTTGGGTAGAGGAAATGTGCTGTATAATGAGAGAACTGCTGCAATTGAACAAAACGGTGCGGCCGGAGGAAGAAAGTCTCTCTGTCTTTCGAACCATCTCAGATTACAGAGTTATGAATGTTGACTGAAATTTGTCTCTCTTTGTCTTCGGGATCTCAAGTTCAGTCTGTGGACGACTCTTTATAAATGCGCTGATTAGAGGTGTAATTGTTGGAAAAAATGTAGAATAACAATTGTTTTAAAAGCATTTATGTACTGGAGCGTCCCCATCCAAGATCTTTACTTTAAAATGAACCCTTAACCAACTACAGATGCTGATCTGGAGTCTGCCAGAAAGAAAAACATGCTGCTTGGTCCTACTTATGATTTTCACTAGGAGGCTCATGTGAAATTTTTTTATGTTCACTGGCAACGGATGGTCCAGTCCAGGAAATGTGACGTTCTTACACTGAACAGAAGTTCCTGTGGATGTTTCATTGTTTTCAAAAGTATCACCATTGGAGTCCATTGTGACTTCCAATTATTGTTTCCCTGACATTATGAAGTAAACCACCCATCGAGCACTCAGGAGGCGAGAGCTTCACATTCAAAGGAAATATGTTGAAGAGAATCTTTTTTAGTCTAATACAACATGAGGAACACAAAAACCACCTGAGGCTAAAAATGTTTCTCCCGAAATAATGAAGTCCTGGATTCACCTGTTTTCGTTGTGTGACATGAAAACAGCAGCTGCACACACTTCATGTATTTCTGCTTCCTTTGTTGAGGTATTTTCAAGGTCAGACTTGTTTGTTGTGCCTCATCATTTTGTCATCCAGCTCCTTGCTGCTGCATGCCGTGAGATCAGAACCGAGTGTTTTCTTCTCCTCGAGGGCGGCGGCGGCGCTACGAGAGGCATCTCAGCCCAGAGGGGAGGTGACATCGTCAGGAACAAAGGAAGCCACGTCGTCAGGTCAGCGCGTCCTGTCTTTTCCCCCCCAAATATCTGTCAGTTGATGTTATGGTGACTGAAGAGGGGCTGGTGGGTAACATGAAAAATAACAGAATAACATCCTACTGTGTTTCTCCAAAAAGGGGGGAATCTCAACAGCAGATTACACTTCATCACAATGCAGATTATACAAAATACAAAAAGACGAGAAGCAAAATAAAGAAACTATGATAGAAAGGAAACTGGGGAATTTAAAACTTGAGGAAGAAAGAAAAACAAAGAGAACACAATATAATAGAGCAACCAGGTCTCACAGGAAGGCGTAGAAATAGCACGACATTACAAGGAAATTTCACGTTGTGAGGACGCAATTTCGCGTGTTACTTGTACACCACGCAACAAAACTACAGTAACATCCGCAAACCACTCACTTAGGTTTAGGAAAAACTTCATGGTTGGGCTTAAAATAAGTACTTAAGTTACGCCACGTCCGGAGCTATTTTAAGCCATGCCACGATCTTTTCCTAAACCTAACTAAGTAGTTTATTTTCGGTAAAGACTGGAAACGGAAATTGACACTGGTGTCACGTCTTGCTGGACATTCATAGGAAAACACACGAAAAATACGTTTTTGAAAGTTGTGCTGAGGGTCACGAAATAAAAGGGAAATTTGTGTCTATGTACACGAATCAAATAGAATAAATTTCGTGACTGTAGTGAGACTGTGTTGCATTTTTACACCATGCAACAAAACTACAGTAACGTCCGCAGTTAGGTTTAGGCAACAAAACCACACACTTACAGTAAGTATATAAATATATAACCACACAGGAAGGCATATACAGTAAATAGCACATCACAAGGATATTCCACGTGTAATTTGTAAGTCACTTTTTGCACTTCATTTTGACGCCTCATAATAAAAATACTGTAACAGCTGCAGTTACGTTTAGGCAGCAAAACCATTTAGTTCGGTTTAAGAAAAACATCATGTAAGGGGCTTAAAAAAAGCAAGTAAACTCATTAAAATACATACAGAAACAATATAACAGAAGTACGGAAAACACATCACAAACGTCACTAACAAAACAGCGGTCTCCTGGTTGATAGTCCTGTGTTTGTTGGACCCATCCACAATTGGCAGTCTCTCCCACTTTTTATTCTATGTCACTAACTCTGAGTGTAGTATATTTATGCGGATGCGTTTAAATTGAAGTTAATTCAGCCTATTTAATGCTAAATGCCTTGCGCTTTATTGTATCATTCATATGCCATTTTGGGAGAACAGACTGCATAGAGAGCCAGACGGAGGACTCCATGCTTTGTGTTGACATTAGATCAGTCTGAGCAATGATGCTGATGCTGATGCTGATGATGAAGAAGATCACAGACAGGACTGATGTACCACACACAAACAGCCATAAACACGAGATATACAAACATTAAAATTCATATATTCATACTTATGCATGCAACATATCCATGTGTCTGTGCATCAAACATAAACAAACCAGTTATGTGTTATAATAAAAATGATGAATTATCCGAGAACTGTTGTTTTTCTTCTTCAAAGAGTTCAAGACTTCAAAAGTTAGAGAACTGCATTTTGTCGGCCAAACTTTGTTTTCCAGGATGTTTACAGCTCAGAGGCACATAAGTAATGGTGGTAACCTTGTTGGCACTTTCGGTAACAGCTACAGTAAAACTTTTGGATGTATTACCGCCTCAGTTTTATGTTAAGTGTGACGATGTATCTCTGTGCCCTCGGAGTGAATCCACGCTCCCTCCTGTTTATCAGTATTCCTCTCATCTCTCCTGCTGCCTCAATAAAGATGCTGCATCCTCATTTCCTCCTTCACTCCCCCCCTGGGAGCACAGAAATGATGGTGTTGGGGTTGAATGCAACAAGGAAAGAGTGTCATCCATTTTTCTGTAAATGTTGTGATAAAACGTCTCCGACGGCGGAGGAACAGATGAAGCCACTGGAGATGGTTCACTTTTTTTTTATCACCACATTCTGGCTGCTGAGCTGGGGCTCCACTCCCAACATTAATGTGGAGGAGTCAAGTTAAGGTCTCTTTAGCCACAGGGAGGTAACAAAGAAAGGTTTGTTGAGTGGAGAAATTTAGTTTTATTATATGATGAAGAAGAAAATGATTGGATAAAACCACATCTGTATATACAGTTTATATTGTTTTTGAGTGAACTATTCCTTTAACACTTTAACTTTGGTTTATGGCTACACTCTGGTTTATCAAAACCAGGATGAGGACCAATCCACTTTTTTGTCAGCGCAGAATAATCAAGAACTCTCAGATATAAATGCTCTATTTATACAGAAATGTGCGTATGGATGCATGCACATATTTACTCCTTTACTTGAACTGTAACACAGTAAAGTTGAAAGGGATCAGGAGAGTAAGAAAGCACAGATGGTGCTGTGTACAGCAGGTCCAGTCAGGGATGAAAGCAGCCGGCCTCCGTAAGGAGAAGCAGCTCTTGTAATGTCCACGGTTCAGAGGACTAAGTTGGACAAACAAACAATCCGAGGTTCAGTGTGTCTCAAAGCCCCGATTCTCAATCCCCCCTGCAACAAAGGGCTCACCGACCATGAACTTCATCTTCATCCCAAAATATTTGTTAGACCAAATCAATATGGAAGTCAAACAGACCCATTCTTTGCAATTTCCAATAATTGAAAAGACAGCAACATGTAATTTTCCCTGCAGACACTGAAGGATGAAGCCAAAGTGTGGCAGTAATTCAGTAAGCAGGCACAAAGGAGGTCTGGACACACAAATAAATAGTTAATAGAAATAAACTATTTATTTGGATCTCCTTTGTGCCTTGCAGTTCCGTATTTTTTGTCTTACTGTGCACCTGAGTATCTTTGCCAGGATGTGCACACACTTTGTCCCTCCTCAGTAATTCAGAAAGTTAAAGGATGAACTTTTAAAACAGCTGCGTCTGCACAAACTAGTCTGCCCTTTACAAATGTCTCCGTCCACAGCAGCGCCTCCACACTTTCACAGGGGCTGAAATCCTTCAAGTAGATCAAATGTGGAGCCAGACTTTAACTGCAGTGGAAGTTTACGTTATGGAGCGATAGCACTTACTGGAAGACGCTGACGACGTAATGTGTGATGTGTGGCCACTTGTGTTTCTGGTCTGCAGCAGACTCGCTTCATTAACTGTAAAAGATGTAATGAGGCAGCAGGTCTGACCTGGCTCAGACTCAGAGCTGACAAAATACTTAATTGAATACATCCAAGCAGATGTGACACAGAAGTTTCACTCCATAAAGACTTAATGGGCAGCTCCTGTACTGCAGCAACGCTGCTTCACAAAAAGGAAACACTGCAGAATACTAAATAGATAGAAAGGTGTTCAGAGCTCTGCAGAGAGAAGCTACTGGTGCTGTCTTACTTTAAGTGATGGAACAAAAAATGAACACTAACATACAGTAAGTGATGTACTGGAAGAGTCTGAACTTTGTTCAACCTACTATGAGTCGAAAAATGTTGCCTGCAGAGCAGTGTTTCTGGACCTGGCAAGGATTCAGTTTTGCTCAGCGGCACTCGAGTACAGCAGATGTTTGCTGTCATGAAAACTTAAATGCGACCTCTCAGGTTTCTCTGGTCACTTCATATCACTGCTGCCTGTTAGCTCGAAATGACAACACTTTTGTGAAAGTGGTGTCTCCAAATTAAAGGCGGGGTGGGCGATCTTGAGAAATTAGCAAAAGTACACCAGATTTTTAAAAATGATCCAGCTGAAAAATGAGCCCAGTTTTCTAATGAAAGTAGCTAGCAGCATTAGCTCCAAAAGTCCCAAAATCTAGAGAGAAAGTCGTCAAGTCAGCAACACTGACAGTCCGTCCCTTCAGGCCTCCCCCAAACTTACCATTATGAACATAAACATGTCATAATGAACGTGAACATGGCTATTGTTAGTTCTTACAGCTGTCAAGCTGGCAGCTTGTGGAAGACTTGCGCAATGAGTGAACGGGCAGAGTGCGCGCAGGTAGACACAAAGAACGTAAATTGCTAAGAAGTGAAACTCAATTGTTTGTTCCATTGCAACATCAACGCCCAGCAGCAGAACTACGCTTACGCCATTTTGGACTGAAAGCGACTACCGGACACCAGTAAAACATCTGCTTAAAAAGTGCCGTAAAAAGTAAAACAATATTATTTCTATTCAATTGTTGTATTTTACCAAAATGGCCTGTGTTGAACAATAAAATATTATAAATATAATAAGTGTTTTCAGTCCAAAATGGCGGCAGCCCGTTCAATCATTACATGCGGGCAGAATGAAATGATTAAACGGGTTTATTATAGTCTTACGACAGCCACAAATACCAGATCTTTTTTGTCAGAGCATTTGATTTATTGATTGCTGGCGAGGTGTAATAAGAATTTAAATGATGCTGATGTCAAAATATCTAATATAAGTGTACAAAAACACTGAAGCTGGAGACAAAAGGTGATTCATGAGGATTTTTCTTCAAGAAAGTTTGGGTAACTTGATAAAGGGAGAACTTCATAAAGGTCACCATGCACCTGGAAAGGAGCTGCGTAAAGTGTCACACCTGATAGAACAATAATTTCGACAAGAACAAGAGCTCTTAGCGTCATGCTGTGAATACTTAATAGCTTCCTCTGAGATGAATAAAACATGTTCTCCAAGTGTCATTTCTCTGCCATTAACCAAGGCTGTAACTCACATTTAAATACCATCCATGACTTCTTTTAAGACTTGAGCACTTGACACTTGAGCCTGTTGCCCTTTCAGAGCTCATTTCAAATGTATAATTTTTAGCATTTTGAAATAAAAGAGGAGTGAGGACTGTCTTTTTTTTTTAAACTACCTCTAGGAGTTGCTGAAGCTATAAATGTCTGACATAAACTGAAGAGGCATTTTTTAATTTTTTTTTAAATATCAGTCAATACATCCATGCATTTTCAAAGGGTTACATTTGGCACTGAAACTCTGAACAGTACATATTCTAAATTGAATATAGTGCATAAATACAGCAAAACATTTGTGGAGACAAAAAAGAAAACTTCAATTACATTTTTTTTCAATTGCTAAAACATGTTTTAGAAAACAGGCCTCTCGAAACAATGTTGGCTTTCATTCTCGTTGTAAACAGGGACTCACCTGTGATCTTTTTATACTGCTTACATCCTGATTGATGAGTCGACAATCAAGCAATTAGGTGTTGGGCCAGGTGACACGTGTGTTGGCCTGTGTTGCAAAAAGTGCCATGTTGAATTGCAAATTGGGGGCAAAGCAGAAAATGTGTTAGCAATTAAAAAAAAAAAATAAACTAGTTGTTAGTATGTAAGCATATGCAATACTATAGTTGATACTAAATATTAATAATTTATTTTCATTCCTTTATTATTACCAACTAGTTATTTTCTTATTATTTTTCAAACATGTTTCATCTTTTTCTTTTTTTTCTTCTTCTTCTTCTTCTTCTTCTTCTTCTTCTTCTTCCTCCTCTTTTATTATTATTATTTAAATTCATTTAAAATGTTATTACTAGAATAATTGTGACTGTTTTTCGTCCTTTTTTTGTTGTGTTATGTTTCTTATATTTTGTTTGTTATACCCCCGCGACAATGTAGTCGGGGATATATTGAGCTCCGTGTGTTCGTCTTTCCGTCCTTCCGTCCGTCCGTCCGTCCGTTTGCGTGTCACACTTTCGTTTCCGGAGTAGAACTTGAAAACTATTTCACTTAAGAACTTCAAATTTGGTCTGATGGTTGACAGTGTGTATAGTCCTGAGGAAGGTGAGCTAATAACAAGCTAGATTGTGCTCAGTAGACTATTTCCATTAGTTCCAAAAGGGAAAAACCTTTGGCCCTACTTTAGTAGGAGTCAAGCAGTGAGCGGGGGTATGTGAGCCATGCTCACTTTTGCCTTGTTTGGTTTGTTATGTATCATGTGAAGCTCACCTTGTTTTCTTAGTTTTCTTAGTTTTTTCTTGGGTATTTCTCTCCTGTTCCTATCATTGTTGTACCACCTGTAAAGTCATTGCTGTTTTATTTTGGCACCAAAAAAAAAACCCTCATATGTAACATGTTTTCCATTTTTGTTCAAGTTGCACAAATATTACATCGTCTTGCAGCAACGCTATGTAAAAGTTCTTCAACAGCATGGACCATCTTGTCCTTTCAAGCTGCTAAATGAATATAACGTAACTGAAGTGGGCATAACAATACAAGTTTAAAAACTAATTTGCTGAAGCGTGCACTTTAATTACACAAACTGCCTCGACTGTTCGGGGGTGGACGGGATGTTGTTGAGCACCTCCAGAGCTTTGAGCTCTGACTTTTGACTGATGGGGTTTGAATTTGGATCCTCGATGGAAAACTCGTCTCTCTGACTGTTCTCAGCTTAATTGCCTCCGCCACACGGGCCAACATGTCAGCGTTTCTTGAGCTGGTGTCAATCCCATGATTAATGAGAGCTGGTTATCACTGTAACAGCAAATGTGCAGTCGCTACAACACAACCGCTGCACAGCATTTACAACCGGCTGAACTGTTCTCTTTCCACGCCAACGTGGAGCGGGAAGACAAGAGGGAAACTGAAACAGAATAAGGAATCAGAAAGTTTGGCAGATAGAAATTAGAGGTGTCTCATGATAATGTTCCCTAATCTCCCTAGCCTGAAGAAAGTTATTTCTAATAATGAACACCTTCAATACAGGAGCTCGAACTTCCAATCATTCTGATTTCCACTGGGTGTTGGGCAGAAATCACCAGTAGAAATGCACTAAACTCCACAATCATGCTGAAAGCTGTAATTGGAAAGCTCAGTTATTATTCTGGGGAGATGCGCTCGGCTTACTTGAGCTTTGCCTGGTGGGGGAATTGAGGCTGACAGCTTTATTAATGAATGCTGAGGAGTGCTAAAGAGTCTGACAGAGGTTGGGGATAATGGATAGCAGAGGGTGGAAGTGATGAGACTGGGGTTAGGAGCTCAAGTCACTTTGGTGGATGGTTTAATCCAAAGAACCTCGCAGTGACTTTGACACATGAAGAGGAAACCCTTAACTCTGTTTACAGCTCCAATAGACATCAACTGTCAATTTGATTTGATTTTCTTACGGTCCAATATGAGGTGTTGTTGTTCATCCTAACTATTAGTAGATATTCAGCAGGTTATCTTCTTGTCAGTAACTAATATTTTTACAACCCAACTCTTAAGTATTTTCAGTTTATTGTTGACAAATGAATCCTTAAAAGCAGCCTGGTCTCGCTCCCAGGGCATCAAATCCCGACGCCTGAGCAGTAGCCCGCGGCGTCTTCGCGCACAAGGTGCAATTTATTGTCTGTATGAGACGCACCAGGCTTTCAACTAACTCCAATGTAAACGAATCCACGTCATTATTAGACTCTCAGAGCAGCGGAAGTACTATTAAGTGCTAAGAGTGGGAACTTTTACCCAGAAGACCGGCGTTTGTGTCCCGTGAAAGTGATTTTTATAGACGACGTTGTGTCATGTGACGCTGTGTCACTAAGTCAAATGACATTACATCCGTAAATTACATTATGCTACAAGCGTAGTTATCCAATGTGCATCAATAAATACTATGCAGCAGTAAATATTGTCACAGTGACACAAAACTTAGTGTTTACTTCTTTCTAACTGACCAGCAGCAGCCCTCGTCTCATGTCATGTTGCTTTTTAATACGTCAGCAGACTAATTTGCCTCATTTTTGCAGGTCTTTAGACCGCGGTGGAGACAACCGGCTGAAGGAACCTTTTAATTAGTTGAAAAGTAGTTCCAGGGACTAAAAGTCACTTTTGGTGGAAACCTGGCTTAAGATTTCACTCCAGGCAACACCTGGATAGAGGGAAGGGGAATGAGAGAAAATGGGCTGGTTATATACGGCGAAAGTGAGAGAAAGTGGAAACAGGTGAGCAGGTGAATGAGAGACCCAGGTGACTGGAACAGGTGAGTTTGAGGGCATCTGGTGGATGGATGGGGAACGGCAGTATAGTGGCTGAAGAGAGGGACAGAGAGGCAGACTGTGTGTGAATTTGTGTATCTACATTTGTAATTTGTTCTCATTAAAATCAGTCTTTTCCTTTTTTCTTACTGCCATGTGTCTGTTTCCTTCTCATTTATTTCTCCAATGTAAACAGCATCTGTGGTTCTGTCTGTCCTCTCTTCGTTTTTTTTTCCACAACTCTGGTGTCCTCTCTTTTCATTTCACACCTCTTCCTCTTCTTAGTTTTTTGTGCAGCTCTTTAAACCCATCAACCTTTCAGATCGTCAACCCTCATACATCCCTTTGGGTATAAGGCCAGAAATGTCCGAGCATCCAGGTAAAACAATGCTGACATTTAGGAGAGGTTTTTACCTGACAACGATGGGTTAATGCACATGTTGTGTGTGTGTGTGTGTGTGTGTGTGTGTGTGTGTGTGTCAGGTTCATCAGTCAATATTAATTTCAAGGACAGGAATCAAACTGACATTTAGCAGATCACAGTGATTGACACCTGACCTCCGAGTCCCCGGCCCTCCCCCTCACAGAGACATGTGGACCCCTCAAACTCTCTCTGTCCTCTGAAAGACAGTACTGCGGCTGTGTTTGTGTGTATGTGTGTGTGTGTGTGTAATGAAGTCAACCCTGCATTGTTAAATGTCATAGCCGAGCTTTGCTGTCTGTCTCTCTTATTGCCTCTCTACCCAGATTCAGATTCAGTTTCGTCATCAGATAGATGTACAGATCCGTAGTCATGCCATAAACAGTCTCAACACAAAGATTAATAATCACTTTTTAGGGATAGCAATTAGACAGTCTGTTGTTCCACCACTTTGGTCCAGACTGAAATATCTCAACAACTGTCGGATGTATTGTCATGAGTCCCCAGAGGATGAATCCTACCACGTTCTCATCCCAACTCGTTGCTTTTTCACTTTTTCCCTTGGTCTCACTTTATTTTTGGCATCAAAACCACTATAGTTAGGTTTAGGAAAGAACTACAAGGTTGGGCTTAAAACTCCTACAGTTGTACAGTGAAAATTACACTAAACGTTGTGAACAACTGGTTGTAACGTGACGCACGGGACACGAACAGCGGTTGTTCAATGCCTTGTGCGTCTCGTAACAAGATATTTAAAGACCTCACCTTGGACTTTGAGAAACTGGGATGATTCAATATACTTCTGTAGGCATTGCAGACAAGGATTATATTAATATGTAAATAACTGATTGTTTTACAGTTTTTTTGACCAGAAGGTATTTGTTTTCATTAATTGTTTTCTTTTGTTTTGTCGAGTAAAGTTATCATTTTCCTTGCCAACAGCAAGATAGCACCTCCATATCCCCTGTGGTCAAATACATTTCCTCTCTTAAGTATTTATTTATGCATTGAAACGAGATTAAATTTCAAAGCTGCACTTCAAGTCTAATTGAATTAAAGTCTATAATTTATTGTAAGTTTTGAGATAAGCTCTGGGCTTCTTTATAAAGTCGAGAAAAAAAGACATTTCAAACTTCTTGAAGCTGCACTAATCAATATTCTTATATTAACGCTGGATTAAATGTAAAAGGAAGTGAGGGCAGTGACAAACACACAAAGAATAATAAATAAATCTCATTAGATTATCCCAAAAATGCATCAAAACAAAGCTCAAAACAAGGCTTTTCGTTTCTTTGAACATTCATTTTAAGGTTTTTGATGAAATCCATTTGTACTGTAGCCTGTGGAGAAACACCAAAATCCCATCAGCTGCTGCAGAACAACAACAACAACAACAACACGGAGAAACCGTGTGTGAAACAAACTGGATTACATGAAGTTCTGTGGGTTGGGAAACTTATGATTCCCCCCGCCACCTGATTGCATGAAAAGGTGTATAAATGACATGATAATACGCAAGGGAAAGGCGTGCAATAACAATGCCATTCTTGCTTTTCATGTCATTTGTACACCATGTAGTCTGTACTGACTGCAATGTAAATGCATCTGTGTAAATATGCTACGCTCAGAGCTGGTGATGTAGAATAAAAAGTAAAGAGAGAGACTGCTGATGGTGGATGGGTCCAACAAACACAGGACTTTTTTATCAAAAGACCGGTGTTTTGTTTTGTAAGCTTTGTGACGTGTTTTCCGTACTTCTGGTACATTCTTTCTGTGCAGATTTTACTTACTTTACCTACTTATTCAACACAGTCTCATGGCAGTTCGTGAAAAAGACACAAAAATGTATCTATTTTATTCGTGTATATAGGCACAAATTTTCCTTTTTTTCGTGACGCGCCACACAACTTTCAAAAACATATTTTTCGTGCGTTTTCCCACAAATGTCCAGCAATGCGTTTCAATTTCTGCTCCAGTCTTTTCAAAATAAAACTACTTAGTTAAGCTTGGAAAAAGATCGACTTGGTGAGGGTTAGGCAACAAAATGACTTAGTTAGGTTTAGGAAAAGATCGAGGTTTGGGTTAAAATAACTCCGGAAGTGCTGTAACTTAAGTACAGAAGTTATGTGACAAAAACTTCTTAGTTAGCTTTAGGAATAGATCAACTTGGTTAGGCTTAGGCAACAAAACTACTTAGTTAGGTTTAGGAAAATATTGGTTTTGGGTTAAAACCACTCAAGAAGTGCTGTAACTTAAAAACAGAAGTTACATGACAAATAAATCATCTTTGACTTGTGGTTTCACACGGGACACAAACACCACTCTCCTGGGAAAGTCCTGTGCTTTTAACCCACCCATCCACCCCGACCTCCTCCCTACGCAGCGCTCGCTGCTCTTTATACTTGCCAGTTCACAATTACCTGGATTACATACAAATTGATTTTGTGCTGATCATCACGAAAGAAAGAAAGAAATTTGTGTCTATGTTTATGAATCAATGCATTAAATTTTGCGACTTTTTCACAAGCTGCTGTGTGACTGGGCTGACTTATTTTAAACCCAACCGTGACATTTTTCCTAAACCTAACCAAGTGGTTTTGCTGCCCCCTGCTGGTAGTGCACCTTTATACACGCGTGTCTATTACATGCTTTGGCATGATACCACGTTTCCTCTTCTCTTATGTAAACCTTTCAGATCCTACTGGATGAACTAAAAATACATGAAGCAATCTCCCTCACACAGAAAGAAATACATTCCTCTTTTCCCAGAAGTACAGTAAATATTTTCCCTCCTGGGGGAATGAAGGTTACTACCTGCCTCCAGCTATTTATCTTAGCCCCATACTGACTGAGAAAATGAAGAAATAACATAAGAAAACTCCTGTTTTCAGGTTCTGTTACTTAGTGTGAATGATAGAGACACTAAAACAGAGACCATTAAGGAAAGAAGTGAAAGAAATGATAAGGAAAAAGAAAGTGGTAGAGAGTAAAATGTGCGAATTGGAGAACGAGACCCTGAGCTGCTATTTACCCAGACACTGTGGAGTTATGAGAAGACGTCTTCTCTAAGAACAGCCAATAAGTCGTGTTCCAGCAGCCGCTGGGGAGAACATATATTCAACCCTGACATTCAGCTGCATTAACACGTCATATTAAACAGCCGTTCACACTCTGCTCTTTTCACATCAGCTCAGCACCGATGTGAAGAGACAGGAGAGACGCAGGACCGACACGCCGCTCCTCCTCCTTTAAATGACATTTGTAGGATGTAAAAATTCATATTCACATTACACAGTCAGCAAAACATGAAGTGCACCTAGAAGAATTCAGCTTTTTAAGAGAGACTTCATTGTCATCCATCTATATACAGTGCAGTGCAGTAGAGGAATTAAACTGTTTCCCTAAAAAAATGTGAACCATCAAGATTCAAGGTGTTTATTATCACTCTGGTTCTACAAGTATGTCACATTTTCATAATTTTGGCATCGACTTGGTGCTGAGGTATCTGTTCTTGTGCGTCCCCGTGTACAATTTGTCTCAACTAGCTCATTTTCAGCCGTGCAGGTATGACAATGCTAGTCCAGACTGAAATATGTCAACAACTATTTACTATTTTTTATCAAATATTATGGAAAATGAAGTAAAGTAATAATTTCATAAGCATGCAGCGATGTGTGTGGCTACATGTAGACAGGAGATACAGAATACTTGGACTTTTTTCTGACCAGCAGGGTTAAATCATTACTAAACCTACAGTACGTAGCAGCACTAATCCAGTCTGTCCCTTTCGTCTTTTCAAAAGCATATAATAGAAGAACACGAAGGTTAGCATATAGGAACACTTACCAGCTGACTGCCTCGGGGATAACATAAAGAGCATCATGAGGCTGGGTCACGGATCATACTTACACACCCCGAAGCCCCGCGCTGATTCACTGCTGTCACTACAACAACACAAACATTACATCTACAGATGCACAGACTCACAAACAAGAGACCTTCACCCTCACTGCTCGGTCACAATAAAAACACTAATGCATTATGGGTCCTCTGGGCGGTGGCTATTCGTAGAGCCTTCTGCCAAATGTCACTGATGCAAGGTTATTGACATTCCCATATCCGAGAGTCAAGCAGTCAGTTAAACAACCAACCAACCAGCCACTCAACTATAGTGATCAAACAGCCGATCAGTGTGCCCGCCAATCACCATCATCATCTATCAACCACTCAGTCAGTCATTCAACCAGGTCACAAGAAGATCTATCTAACATGCAACTTTTTAAAAAGCTAATGTCCCCTTCCCCTCTTGACTTTCAATCTCCCCATGTCTTCCTTCACTACTCTGACTTGCTTGTTTTAAATTTGGAAGTGACAGAAACAGTACCCTTCATCGTCTTAACCTCCATCAACCCTGAACTTCTTTTGTTAATCTCTTGTTTATTTTCTTTTACAGCACTGACTGTGTAACCTGATTGCATTTTGAAGTATCACTAAATGTCAAAAACACGCAAAACAACAGCAAGCCTCCATCAAACAACAGTAGAGTCTGATTCACCTTGGCACCGTTGTCCTTCCTTTACGCATCCAAGGAGGAAAACAGATGCTGACACTGAGGTCACATCTCCTCATCTTCATTATAGTTTGAACGAGCTCAAAGAAACATCTGATGTAGAATCAAACATCTGTCAAAGCAGCTTCGTGCATGATTACGTGTAATTGGTGAGCGCACGTTTGACACATTGTGATTTTTCCTCTTTGGATGAGTTGTGACAGATTGTTGTTGCTGATGGGAGGTGAAGTTATGGAAGAGAGAGGCATTAGATGTTGTCATTATGCAGCTGAGCGGCTCACTGAGGGAGGAAGAGATTTGTTATGTTGCTGAAAAACAGGAAACATTCACACGGCCGCTGACGGACTGTCTGAGCTGATTTATTTCTTCAGATGTGATGTTACATAAATAGCATTTTTCACAGTCAGGCGAGGATGTGAGGAGCTTCACGATTTTTGACATTTCACATGGAAATAATCAAAATATTTGCAAAGAAGTCTCTCAACTTTTTCCTTCATTTCACGTCTCTGAACTTGTGTGTGGCGGGCTTCACTGATACACAGCGGTGGAAGAGCTTTTACTTCAGTAAAAGTAGTAATACTACAGTGTTGATGATAATTTGGGGGGAGTGGCTTTGGAGGGAGGCCTGAAGACTGTCAGTGTTGCAGACATGGTGAATTTCTCTCCAGATCTAGGGACTTTTGGAGCTAGTGCTGCTACTTTCATTGGAAAAGAGTTGACAACACTGGGCTTGCTTTTTACAGCTAAATGTTTTTTTAAAATCTATTGCACTCTTGCTAGTTTCTCAACATTATCAACCAAATCTTTAATGTAAATAAAGTACCGGAAAAAGTATCAAAATAGACTAATACAGGTTGTTTGTTTTTCGCACCCTGGTTAGAGGTCTTGGCTAAACCCCAAAAAAATCCTCAAATACTAGAAAATAGTGTCAATCCTTGTGCCAAGTTAATTTAGTTCATAAGTTATGTTAATAAATCAGTTAATTTGAAAACAAAGAATTTCAAAGAAAGATGAGTAATGGGCTTTTTATTCATTCATCATTCATTTTTTTAATTAATTTATCTGATAAATATTATTAATGTTGTTTATTAACTGGCCAGCCTGTTCGCATAAAAAGGCGTATACAGTAAATGCCACAATAATCCACAAGGCATTTGGCGTGCAATAAGTACGCCTTTTTTGTTTTTAAGGCATGACGGATACCCATGATGCAATTCCCTGAATGTAAAAATTGTTTGGCTACAACAAAGCATCACGGGATGCCTTTAAATATAGAACGTTTCTCTGAACAGCCAATGACAGGTTTACATCTTCATTGCAGGTAATACGATCTCTCTGAATGGTTTCAATTAGCAACCAGAGAATAAACAGTTTTTATATAGATGTGTGACTAAAGGGTTGGTCCAACACTTTGGTCTGGAGGGAAATGAGACGGCCCCAGTGCGATAACCCACTAACAGGAAATCAAAAAGTCAAAAACTGCCTCCATAAATTGATACCTCATGCTAACATTTTATGTTTGCTACCATGCGTGTTACCAGGAAAGGAAACTTTTAGAAAGTTAATAGAGGTTTTGTTTGGGAACACTGTCTCCATCATTATTTCATGCCTTTAAATAACAGCCATTACATTTTGGCAAAGAAATGTCTGTATCCACAAACTGTGTGTTTAAGTGGATCCGCCAGACAGAGACAGACTGAGACAAACAGAGACAGACAGAGACAGAGCGTCTCAGGTTGGAAACAAGATTTTCTTCTTCACAAGAAAAAAAGTTTTCTCTCTTTCTCTGGGCTTTAAAGCAGAAAAGCTTTTTATCTTGATTCAGCATGAGAATAACGGAGATATTGCAAAGCTTTAAACATTATAAACTGCATCTTCAATAGAAATCTCTTTCAGAAATACTTCTAATGCATGTTTTACATCTGTCTTTCCTATCGGCTTCCTTTGAGATAACCTGCTTTAATCCTGAGACGAGATGTATAAACAAAAATGCACTTTTCACAGAGAAAAAAAGGAATGAACTGTCAGAAAATGTTTATCTCCATGACTGAATTACACCAAACAGACTCAAAGTGTGACTGAGTGTGACACAGAAACTGCTGAGAGAAGGTCAAAAGAGGAAATGATGGTGAGAATTTATTGGAAGCTCCACACGTTATTTTTATTAGTAAACAGATGAGATGTGGGATTTAGAATAATGCTCTTTGGATCATAAATTAGACGTCTTTATGCATCATCAGTCAGTCGGTTATGACACCTCAGACACACATAAACGCAGTGTGTAATGACACAAAAGTTGCTTTGGCACGTCACCGCAGTGCCGCAGAATGAGTCTGATTTATGTCTGGATACAGTCAGACAGGAATGGGTTAATGTCCATCTGTGGGTAATTGTGGGAGTCGACATGCAGACTTTCTACATGTGAGCACAATTTCATGGTGATTGAGATGTAAAGCACACACTGAAACTGGATACTAAGGTGCTTCAGTTTCAGAAAAACGGCTAAGTTTATGAAAATATGGTCATACATATGGAAAATTTGTTCAAAGAACAAACTGAGTGGTGTATAATTGAAAATAAAGCAGTTTGAAGAAATGCAAAAAAATATCCTGTCATTACTGTCATTTCCATGCAGAGAGTTGTTGCATTCTTAAGCTTTGATTATACTGCGAGTATATGCAACGGTCTGTTATGGTCTGCGTGACGTAAATTTCATCAGCATGTACGCAGATGTCCGTGCACTGCCAATTTTTGTTGTGTCTGCGAAGCCACTACACTACAAGTGTTGTAAGGTAGAGATCTACTGCACATGTGTGGAGGGTAAGACAGTATAAACAGAACTACTACGTGTCCGTGGTGTGTGCAGCTGTCCGTGCATGCGTCCGTTCGGGAGTATAATCGTGGCTTCACTCTTCAAGTAGCCTCTTCATCTCTTTAAACCACCATTGATGCAAAGTGATCTCATCCCTACTTGTCATATTTTGCTGCTTGGGAAGAAGCCTTTTGCGTATTATCTTGACACAGAAGGTTGGCACGTGGTTAATGTTGTGAAACAGTCGCGGTTAGGTTTAGGAAACAAAACTTAGGGTTAGGTTAGGGTTAGAAAAAACATCATGGTTTGGCTTAAAATAAGTACACTTGTAATGTAATGTAAACTACGGACATAATGTCATGTGACTCAGCGGCGTAACGTCATGTGACATAACATCGTCAGCAGAAGTCACTTAGGTTAATAGCTATCACTTTGTTCCTTACTGCAGATATGTAAGTTTGTGCAATACGTTAGTATGTAAGTGTACATATGTATGTATATGTACATACAGTATATATGTGTTTTTTCTTTAGCATAGGTTGTGTGTCAGCTGTGTGTGGATGTTATGTATATATGTATGTATATCTAGACATATGTTTATGCATGTATATTCATCTGCATCCATTATAGTGACTTTGAGTGACTTAATATGTGTGCTTTTCTTTTTGTGGTCCGTCATATTATTGTTAAATCTTACTGACCAGTCCTTTATATATATTGTTTTGCTTGATTAACTTTATTCACTGCTTTATTGCTGATCGTATTTCTATATTTCTTCAGTTCAAATAATGATAAAAATGTTATCACAAAAAAAAATCACTCAACTTTTGGCTTCACAAAATGTCCTGTGTTTGTTTCCATTGTTTTTAAATGAAATGTGTCATCTTCCAGACTGATTTTGGATGTTTTCAATTAATAGTTATAAACTTTTCTCGAAGATTTAAAGACTGAACCGCAGAAATCTAAAGAAAAACAAGATCAAAACATGTTGCTTCTGCATTTTCTGCAGGTTTTTTATTACTCTGACTCTCAGTACTTAATACTGATTAAGTGAAACTAAAAGTGCAAGGGTGGGAGAAAAGTAGAGGGAGGCTAAAACAGTGTGAAATAAAGAAGGCAGAGGAGCAGACTGTGTGAAAATAAAAGTCAGGAGTCTGCGAGGCGTCACGCTGCGTCTTGTAGCAACAGTATGTAAATCTGAGTCATCAGACGTCCCAATCATCTTCTCCCCGAGTGGAAAAACTGGGAAAATTATAAATGCAACAATTCATTCTTCTGCCTCTTGCCTCCTACACGGCACAGATGGTGTTTGTGAAGACATTTAGCCACCAAAATACTTCTGCAGTAATCAGACGTTTTGAAAATCTCCCGAACTTTTGGAAGAAGTCAAACCGAGTTCAGACGGGAAAGGCCTTCGGAATGGAAGTCTCTCCTTACCGACACTCAATCAATGTGAAACTCTGGCCTTTGTCAAACTGTGATACCTCCCCCTGCTCTTTAGAGAAAATGATTGCTCTAAGTATGAAAATATTTGTCTAACTGGGGAAAGGGAATAGGATGAAATGATGGGGGTGTAATGGGTGAAACAGCAGATGCTTTGAAACGGTGGGTGAAATTACACTGAGGAGAGGTAGAGAAAAACGTTGGTGAGGAAAATTAAGGAAATAACAAAAGTCTGCACCAGTGCGGTGAACGGAGACATCAATTGTCCTTTCGCTGAACTTTAATGATGACCCCTTAAATGCAAAGGTCAGAGGAGGCCGTCTGAGTGCCTGACTACATTTTGTCTGAATGTTTAATTGGCTTCAGAATTGAATTGCTTTCTCAATGTTTGTACATTTTAAAGACATTTAGGAAAAGTACGCCTCAAATGAAACCCCTTGTTGGAGCGTCTGAAAGCTCAAAACTAACTGTGATGGAAACGAGACGGAGATAGAAACGGAGGGCAGAGAGAAAGCTGCAGGTCTGAAAGTGACCAAAGATGTCTTATCATCAAACACGAGCCATGCTCTCACTCCCAACTTGTGACATTAAATACATTAAAGGTATTAGTAATACCTGTGCTTTTCCTACTATGACAAAGCAAAATGTGAGAAAGGCCTATGAGCCGTTAATATCTACATAGGGAGCAGGTCCCCTTCACACAGTCCGCCATGTTTCTACATTAACCCAGAACGGACAAACCAAACACTGGCTATAGGGAGAGCCTTTCACGTTTTCCCGTTACCTGAATGCCACCGTAGTTCTCCGGCACGCTTGTGAAACTGTGGTAACGTGTGCCGCAGAGTGTAAAACCGTGATACCGCCAGCCGCCGTCTGACTTCTGTTGCTCCTGAAGTAGTGTTATTGTGGTAAGGATGGCATCTGAGCGGGGCAAACGGCGTTACCACGGTTTTGCACTCGGTGGCTCATGTTACCGCAGTCTTGGAAAGGGAGGAGTGAGCAGAGGGGTACTCAGTTGGTTGCAATCTGCATCCACAACACTAGATGCCGTCATATCCTACACACTGTCCCTTTAATTTCATTACATGCATACACTGTTTTTTCAAAATAAGCTTCCGTTTTCTCAAGAACTTCCTAAACCTAATCAAGTTGTTTCCTAAGTTCTTAAATATTAAGTATGTCTTAAGTATGTTTATTATGTAGTTAAGAAGGCTATGTTACGTACATGACGTAGTAACGTTGGGTTTACGTAACTTAAAATAAGTCAACGTTGACTTTTGGATTCACACTGGACATGAACAGCGGTCTCCTGGGTAAAAGTCCTACACAGACTTTATCTCTCTTTATAATATGTAATCTGACTTTTCTCCCTCTATAACTATAGCCACGTAGAGATTCACAGTGTGAGGGACACTGACCAAGCTGCTGTATTTGACAAGTTGGGAGTGAGAACGTGCTGACATATGAGGTCAACGTATCCTGATATAACGATTCGTATAATATCTTACGAAAAGTTATTCCTGTTATTCCTGTCCAGCAACATGTGACACGTGTCAATTTCTGCTCCAGTCTTTTTCAAATAAAATTCTGTTTAGGCAACAAAACTACTCCGTAAGTGGCGTAACAAAACATTGACTTCTGATTTCACACGGGACACAAACAACCGTCTCGTGGGCGAAAGTCCCGTGTTTTTTTGCCCCATCCACCCTCCTCCCTTTGCGGCGTTTGTCGCTCGATACTGCTCATGATTACATGGATTACATACAAATTGATTTTGTGGGATATACACGAATTACAGTGCATTACTTTTTGAAGTTAAAGCTACGAACGGTGTTTTTGGTTGGGATTCTAAAATTTGTCCAACAAAAGAGAACATAAACTACTAGTTTAAACCCAGTCCGCGGGATAAATGGAATACCATTTCATAATTCTGCCTCCGCTGGGGATAAAATGGGAAATAAAACAAAAGAAAGAACGAAAGAAAGAGGTGTCAGAGAGGTGAAGAGGAAAGAGCTTTCATTTATCTGGAAGAAATGCAGACAAAAGAACGACAACAAAGAGGAAAGGAGGCAGCAAGAAGGAAAAAACCTGAGGTATAAAGGAGGGATAAAAAGAGAAACAAGAGAGGGAGAATAGAAAACAAAAAGTTACCACATTGTTGGGTTTTAATTTTCACTGTTATTGCAGCAAATTAGAGAAGGGAAGACAGGAAATGGGGAAGAGGAGAGACACAGTGGACTGCTTATTGCCATGGGAAGTAAATTGTGTTGGCTCATCACTCAGCTGGCAGGACATGAAGTGTAAAATAACATCAGCCATTTAAAAAAAAATAATAATTTCAGAACAGTTTTGGGTCATTTCTTTGGTTTCTGTACAAAAGTGCCAGAATAAATCATCAAAGCGTATTCATACTGGAGCTGCTCACTGCACCATGAACCACAAATGGAAATGATAGAAAAGTTCAAAATAAAAATGTTTTGCTGAACAGAACTAAACAGTTGAGTTTTGGCAAAACCTGTGAATCTTTACAGCAGCATGAACTTTTATCTTGCAAAAAATCTTTGAGGTAACAACAGAAAATGTTTCTAGACTGTTTTCTAAGGTTCATGGAGGACCATTATATCTGAAAATCTGAAAAAAACTTAGAAATTTAAAGGTGAAAGCATAATAAATGAATACAAATATGCTACTTTGTTACAATCATATCATTGCACTCCCTTCCACAAGTTTCTCTCTTTAAGGCGTTGCTCATCCATTTCTGTGCATTGCATTTAAAAGACATATAAGTCAAACACATCTAAAGCTTTGGTTATACTCACCTGAGGCATCGTGGTGCTAGCCTCCACAGATGGCATGAGAGCTAAAGCGTTTATGCTCAATGTGTTGTTCGTTGCAGTATTCTCCAAAACCCCAGGGGGCGTACAAACAAAATATTCTGTGAAGAAGCAAGAAGTCAATGAGTGGTACCGGCAAAACGCCATAAACCAAACTCCTCAATCCCCCAGGAGGAATTGGAGTCAAGTATTAAATGTATTATAATGAAATCAAGGTTGAATGGTTCAATATAAACAATTTTATTCAGCTGGCAAAATAGAGATCTCCTGCATTTAAAACAATTAAAGAAAAATTGGCAATCTTTCTATTTCATTATTTTACTTGAGGCAGTCAAGTCAGAAAAGCCCAGTGTGTACAGCGGGTGCCTAATAAATTCAGAGGTGCACGTCCAAACGCTGCGACAACTTGCGCCGCTTTCACGTTTTACACACGATACGTGATGATGTCATTTTTGGCTCGTGCACCCTCGCACTGGGAACACTATTGGCGAGCATAAAGTCGGCTTAACCCTTGTGTTGTCTTAACTTTCTGTATACACCACTTGTCCTAAGGGTAAAAAAATGACCCGTCTTCACTAAAGCCCTAAAATAAAGCAGCTTGATTGCATTTTTTAAACCCCAAATCTATTGTGCATGAAGAAACAACCTGTCATTCATCACAAACTTTGTGAATATCTAGGTTTTTCCTCTTCACAGTGCAGAAAGACTGTGTTTAATCAGTGGAATCCACTGGAAACCCCTAACCCTAACCCTAACCTGCTGGGCAGTGAAACTACACTCATGGCTACAGTAAAGAGAGTACTGGGGGTACTGTCATCTGCAGCACCTTAACAGCCTCTGACTGCATTCCCCATTAGTAAACAATGCTTTGAAGAAATGTTTATTCTCTCTGATCTTGTTTGTATTTTGTCTGTGAACTTCAGTCAGGTCTGGGGTCGTGGAGGGGAGGTGCTGCACATTCGCGAGAAAGTTTTCGTTTTCCCTGAGTTCAATCAGTAGCACATGTAATCTCAATTTCTTGTGTGTGTGTGTTTGTGTGTGTATGGTGTGTTTTTATGGTTTCTGTGGTATGAAAATGATTTTATAACTGCCGGGTCAAAAATGACCCCTAAGACAAGATTTGTACCGTGTTGGTGTACAGCTTTTATGGAAATATGAACAAAGGCAATGTTCAACTTTTTCTCATGTTGGGATCATTCTAGGAAAAGTCATTGAATTTCAAGTTGAAAAAAGATCATTAAGGGGGTTTCCTATGCTGTTAAACGTAGTGGCGGGTCATTTTTGACCCCTAAGACAACACAAGGGTTAATGCTGATTAATGCCCAGGATATCTCAGTACAGTCGATGCAGCTTTTACGCCCCTGATGCTAAACTATATATATATATGTATATGTATATGCTGATATAAAAATGTTATTGACTTTTTAAAATGATGGAAATCACAGATAACTACCACAAAATCTGATATCTGAGCCAAAGGTGGAAGTTTCAGACTAATCAGTTTGTATCATTTTGTGATATTCTGTAAAACAAAGAGGGTGAAAATCTGATTAATCTCCTTCAGAACTTGTGAGCAAAGGTAATTATGTGTAAAATGCTTGAGAAACGAGGCATGCTTGAACTTAGAACTCTCTTCAACACAAGATGTTTTGTGTAGAGCACTTGAGCTGCACACGGTGTAATTAAGAGATTGTTTCCCCAGAACACAATGTAATGAAGATTTCTTTCAGTAGAGCGGTCGGTGCAATAAAGGAGCTCAAGCACAGTTTGGCGAGTATTGACACAGTCTTTATTTTGAGGTAGTGACCTTGTGATCTTGTTGAACCCGACTAGCCGAGCAATCACGGCGTAGGTCCCCGATCAGACTGCTCAGTTCAACCACAGTCGTGTCTTCACTGGAAACTGTCCACCTCCAGGTGAGAATTTATTGGTTTGGTGTCTTGCTGGGGTAGATTATGTTTTTCATTTACGTTCTGCACACAGATTTTCCAAATCAATTCATATTTTAAACAGCAACATTTTATCCACAAGCATTAAATATTAATATAGCAAACAGTCTGGTCGGTCGCTGGCTGTGAATTCAAACTTACATTTAACAAAACAAATATTAGACGGTGTCACAGGGAGAGAAAATAATAGTGCACTTCCTGTAATATAGAATACTCAGAGCAGTAACCTTTAGAGCATCAGACCTTAGTAATCACATCAGTAAAGTTTTGATTAGAGACTTAAAGGGACTATTTGTAACTTTTAGAATTGCTTATTAACAGCGACACCTGTGGCCGTGAAATCAACGAAAGTCAGCGTCGAGCTCGCGCTCGCTCGCTCTAAATAGACCTGAACGAGCATCGCTCAACACAGTGAGGTGACACACGCCAGCTAAAACCACAATATCACTCTATATTTCAGCTGCTTGGCAGTAATGTTATCTGACCAGACCAAGGTCTCTCCATGAACATGATTTAGATCTGATGTTAGTGTTGGCATTTCCTGCCTCACCCTCCTGCGCCCGCAGGGAGACACCTCCGCTGCCTGCTTG
>CAKAOI010044504.1:0-24195 GCA_916701655.1 Sebastiscus albofasciatus | reverse complement strand
GTCATATATATATATATATATATATATATATATATATATATATATATATATAAGCATGTAATAATAATGTGTAAATCCCAAAATAGCCCATGAAATAAGGAAATAATCCCAATAATCCCCATTCAACATGACTTATTATTAATAATTAGCAACAGATATCGCTGTTTGTGGCGTGTAAAGGTGCGTTTGTGTCCTGGGCACTGAAACAGGGGAGATGGAGACAAAAAAAACATGTCAGCCTGCTGCGCCATGCCGCGAAGCTTCGAATATCTTTGAATATTTCTTACCGAAGCATCGAAGCCCAAAAAAAAGGTATTCGGGACAGCCCTCAATAAGACCCATAACTGACTAAACAATCATCTAAAAAAACAATAATGACAATAGTTTGCTGCCCTACATGTCACAGGTGGGTTATGGTAAATGCCAGTAAAGAATTGTGATAACAAGCTGGTGTGGAGTGGTATGTGGCAGTGGTAAACCAGTGACATGTTCTCATGTTGTGCCATAAGCCAGTGGAGCAGCAGTGAGAATCTGCACATTAAAACAGGAGCGTACTATCAAGTCAACTTGGTATTGGTATAGTGCCAAATAACTGCAGAAGTTATCTCGTGACACTTGGTCATATAGCCTACAGCAGGTCTAGACCGCAGTCTTTACTATCAGTTTCTTTATGACCTTGGCGCTGCAGTTGGAGCATTGACTGAAGAAGACGCTTATATACAAGTCATACTCGGGGTTATGGAGGGTGGGTGTGAGGATTTAAGGGGCTCTGGACATTTCTTCTTTTCCTTCTCAGAACCAGTAAGTGATTCTGAGAGAGGAAATAAGGCTTATTTTTCTGTGACATCTGTAAAAACAGAATTCCTTTAACTTCCAAATGTTTATTATCTTTCTCTGTCAGTGTCCAGGCTTCAGGGTGTTTTAGGGAACATAGTATGTATGAATGAGAAGACCTATCATGCCACCATCTGGCCTCTCTACACCCCCCCTCCCTCCCCTCCTGTGACCTTCAGTTTTGAAAGTTTAGACCAGAGAAGTTAATCATATACTGTATGAAAGAGAGACGGCACCAGAGTTCCTGCTGGGATGATAACTTGCGATCGGAAACATGTCACAAGCCCAATGTGACATCTTTGAAATGCTTTGTTTTGTCTGACTAACACTCTAAAACCCAAAGATATGCACTTTATTATTGCATAAGATGAAGGAACGCAGCAAATCCTCACCACTAAGACACTAACACCAGACAATTGCGGACATTTTTGCAGGCACTGCGCCGCAAAGCAGCCAATGTCAGAAAGGAGTGAATGTCATGTGAGGCGTTGTAGCCTAGTTGTACACAGAGTTTATGTTAAACCAGGAACCTACTCATGTATTAAGAACAGTCTATCTAAATGTCAAAATAGTGTAGTGAAACTAAGGTTGAACAGACCTGTTTCTATTCATTTTGACCTGTCAGGCACAAGTGGAACTAACAACACCACATTAATTACTGAGACAGTACATCATTCATGTTTAAAGTTAGCCTTTCCTGCAGTGGCCTGTTTAAAATGTGAAGAACAAACACAAGTGCTCTGTTGCCAGCGAGGCTCTCAGGACTCAGGTTAGCAATATCAACATGTAATCTTAATTCATGCTACAACTGCTGACATATTTCGGTCTGAACTAGGGCTGCAAAAGTTACTGCGTTAACGCGAATTCGTTTTAACGCCACTAATTTCTTTAATGCAATTTTCGATTTTTAGCTTGTAGCGGGCTCAGTTTTACAGCTAGAGTGATCATATGAAACTAGAAAACCTAATGAATCCATTGGTACCAAACATGTCATACTAGCTCGTCGCGAAGGAGGCTCAATGACGCTCCAAACTTACGCTAAACTTTGGTGAGGAAAAACTGTCATGGCCATTTTCAAAGGGGTCCCTTGACCTCTGACCTCAAGATATGTGGATGAAAATGGGTTCTATGGGTACCTACGAGTCTCCCCTTTACAGACATGCCCACTTTATGATCATGACATGCAGTTTGGGGCAAGTCATAGTCAAGTCAGCACACTGACACACTGACAGCTGTTGTTGCCTGTTGGGCTGCAGTTTGCCATGTTATGATTGAAGCATATAGTTTATGCTAAATGTAGTACCTGTTAGGGTTTCTGGACAATATGTATCATTGTTTTGTGTATGTTAATTGATTTTCAATAATAAATATATATATACTTTTGCATAAAGCAGCATATTTGAGTAAATTTGTGATTCATTTGCGATTAATCCCGATTAAATAATGTAATCGATTGAAAGCCCATAGTCTGAACCAAAGTGGTTGGGCAAAGTCTAACTTTTCACTTATACAACAAAAACAAACAAATGAGAAACATTCCTGAAACTAAGCATGTAGTTCTTGATCTTGATTATGTTTTATTAATAAAATTAAATTTGGCTCCTTTTGGTTACCAGTTCTCCCAGTTGTGTTGATAGAAATAGGTAGAAAGGCACTCAGTGTTCACACGGGGAGGGTGTTAACAGCTTGCAAAGGGGGCAGGGCTGGAAAATGTGTGAACCACTGGGGGAATTCGAGGTAAACTTATTGTACGACACGTGGTAATAAGCTTGGGTCAAACAGATTATTTGGCTGCAGCATTCAAGAGAGTCAGGCTGAAACCAGTCCAGGGAGCTCCTGTCTATTCATTAAAAGAGTTCAACATCCTCCCACCATGACCAAGACTTTCATGGCCAGTTTAAGCCAATTCAGGTCAAAGGCACCTGCTGACGTGTGCCAATTTCCTGCTTTGTTATATAATACAGTACATACAGTTTGAATGAATAGAAGTGGAATTTCTAGATCTTAAGTAGCATTAAGTACATGTGGTATGTGTGTGTTTGTGTTTTGAAGGTTCAGAACGTTCCCTTGTGCAGCTGTGGAGGTGAAGAATGAGCCGATCCTAGGCTTCACAGACAGGAGTGCAGAAAGAAAAGAGCTGCTGAAGGTTTGAACCTGCATGTGTTTACCCAACAATCACAAATATGGACTTTAATACACTCTGAACACAAGTTATATAATAACTTCTGTGGCATGATTTTTTTTTTAATTTAGGCCTTAGACGGTCTGAAGGGGAAGACTGAGGAGATCCCATGTGTGGTTGGAGATGAACATGTGTGGACCAAAAACGTCAGATACCAGTTATCTGTGAGTAAAGTCAACAGCTTGTTCTGTAATCTGAGTAAACTGGTGCTCTATGTGGAAACTCTGGGACTGAACATATCACTACTGGCATCCTTACTCAAATATACTCTACGTTCAAATACGTTTACTCGCTTAGAAAAGAAAGTAGTTCATGACAAAAAAGTCAAGGACGTTATTCACACAAGAGGTCACCAAACAAGGACACCAGAGCAAAAGACAAGGACACCATTCACACAGAGGGAGACATAAATAAGGACACACATTCAGACACACACACACACACACACACACACACACACACACACACACACACACACACAGACAGACAGACAGACAGACAGACAGACAGACAGACAGAGAGAGAGAGAGAGAGAGAGAGAGAGAGAGAGCGAGAGATTCGCCATTCACACAGAGGGGGAGAGAAAGACACCGTTCACACTTACGTTTGAATACGTTTGTTCTGTTCTAAAAGAACAGTTATTGATAAAATACTGAGCTGAATTGCAATTGAATTTTAAGCTTCATTATTTTTCCTTGACGAGGTCATAATGTCATAACTTGTTGACTTTCCCTGTTTCTTTTCAAAGCCGTTCAATCACTCCCATAAAGTGGCAAAGTTCTGCTATGCTGACAAGGTAAGTTCAAATAAAAGATGTTCTAAATGTAAAGAACCACACTGAACCTTTGGCTATATTTATCATTATTTCGGTCTATGTTCATGTTATGTAAATATGTGAAAACAAGCTATTTTAATATATTTTTTTAAACTTGTTTCAACTATTCTAACAAACCCCCAAATCTAACTTCATAAGGTTAACGATACCAAACGTAGGTCTTTAAATGGATGTTAAAAGTATAGACATTATTCAACTCTTTACTTTACTTTTGGACCAATAACGAGGACCTCTGTTGTTCTGATTCAGTTGGAGGAAGTTCTGACTCACCAAGATCAACAGCTACATAGAGCTGAGTGTCATCTGCATAGCAGTGAAAAACATTACTGTGCTTACTGATGAGAATCACTGATCACTTTCACCAGAGCCCTTTCAGTGATATGCGTTGCTCTCAAACCAGATTGCAACTTTTCAAATAAGGTGTTTTTGATTAATTACTGTTAGACTGGCTTTTCATGGACTTTGCTAACTGCAGGTTGGAAATTGGCCAATCCAGACTACTTTTCAATCGTCATATTATGATATTATATTTCTTTGCACCTGTGAAGCACCGTGTAACTCTGGTTTTTGAAAGAAAGCTATAGAAATACAGTTGACTTATTTAACATAACCTCTACCAACCCCTTCTTTTTGCTTGAATGGGACAGGAGCTGATCAACAAAGCCATCCTGGCATCTGTGGCAGCGAGGAGAGAATGGGACCTGAAGCCCGTTCAGGACCGAGCCCAGGTTCTCTACAAGGCAGCCGATGTCATCAGCGGACCCAAGAGAGCAGAAATCCTCGCCAAGACCATGATTGGACAGGTACATGAGACACAGGGCAAACTGGAACTACATTTATTTAACTTGGCTCATCAGACACTAGGGTCGTCACTTTAGGCCTGAACAATATGGGAAAATAATCAAATTGCCATTCTTTTAGACCAATATTGCGATTCAGTATGCAATTTTTAAAAAAAAAAAAGTTCATTATCTTCTGCATTAATCGCTATACACAAGCAATAAATCATTCTATAGTATGACCAACGTGTTATGCAAACCGGACATTTCCTACAACTGCAGCTTCAAAGTAAAAGCATTTAACTGGTGGAACAGGAGTTGACTTTTATTAAGAATTAGTCACAGGAAATGCAACATGTTTATCAGTGAGCTTGATACTGACCCGCTATCATTGATCAAAAATGGGTTTTCAAAACAAGACAACATGTCAATTGGGCTTTTTTATGGCAGCGGATCAGTTTGAAATATGTTAGGTAATAGGGATGCTAATTTTTAAAAATTGTTAACTGATAACCGACCCCCGTTAACCGATTATTAACCGTTAACCGACAAGATTAGTGCGTCTCATGCAGCGGTGCGCCAGCTGCAGTGTTTGAGCACAACAGACAACTGAGTCCCTAGTTCACCTGTACGGGAGCGTATGCTGCGTTCACTGTCTCCTGTTAACTTATCAGCCACGGTGCTGCGCGTAGTGTCGCGGACATGCAGCCACTTTCCCAGTATAAGTCTCCACAGCACATTTTGTTTAGTTTAGCAGGTTGCTGGTAGCTTCGTGCTCACCATTATCACACGCATACGGTCCGTCAGCGCGGCGTAACATCAGCGAGTTTCCGACAGACCGTGTGTGTGTGTGTGGTGTTATAGCTGTGAATGTAGCTGTAGCAGACAGTGTGTGTACAGTTTATTTGTTGGTGAATAAATGCTATGAGGCGACAACTCCTCCGCTCCGCTCAAGCTTTTTTTAATAATTATTAACATTTCTTATAACCGCTTTAACCGATTGCGTTAATCAGTTAAAATGGTTAATGTCGGTTAACGGTTAAGCGGTTAATTATTAACGTCCCTATTAGGGAGTGAGGGAGCAGTCAGGAGCAGCCACAGTGAGCTGTTAGATGAAGAGTGGCACAGCGAGGTAACCTACTACTCCAGCTGTTCGCTGTTTGGGTAGCATGTGTACGTGAAACCCACGGTGCCATGTTTTTCCAAACATCTGGTTTGCTAGATTGTGTAGCATTATTATTATTAATTTGAAAATTGCAAAAGCTCTGATTCTATTATATTGTCTAATTGAATTTGATTAATCGTTCAGCCCTTCGTCACTTTCTCTCAAAGTCAATTTTGAACAAATTCAAACTGACACTTCAACCCACACAGCATAACAGGGGTCACCATTCACACACTTGTCTGTGAGAAAATCTCTATATAGAATAAAGCTACTTTATTGTGTTGTGTATTTATCTTTGTATCGCAGGGTAAGACGGTGGTCCAGGCGGAGATCGATGCCGCCGCAGAGCTAATTGACTTCTTCAGATTTAATGCCAAACATGCCGTCGAGCTGGAGAAACAACAGCCGTTGGATGCCGAGGGAAGCACAAACACCATGCTTTATCGTGGACTGGAGGTAAGAACACATGTCATTAATGAACTGTTTACTGCTTGGTTAAAGGTCACTGAATAAATAACTCTAATGGATTTCCTAATTTATAGTTCTTCACTATTACAACATCTGCCTGTTGCATTTAATGTCACTTTGATTATTCTGCCACCTTCTCGTGAAGAAGTTGCCCACAACTCATTAAAAATAAGCTTACTAGGGTCATATCCAAATGACTTTCCTGTTCACATTTAAACGTTCTCAAAACATTTTTGTTTTCGTCCTCAACAATTTAATTGTATAACTTGTCAGGACTGTGTGTTTGCGGTCTAATATTTACTTTTAATATTATTGTCAAATAAATGTATTTACCTACCTGGCGATCTACCTTTTCCCTCAGGGGTTTGTAGCAGCTGTGGCTCCTTTTAACTTCACTGCTATTGGTGGAAACCTGGCAGGTACGCCAGCTCTGATGGTGAGTGTCAATGTGTTTGTCATCTGTGTACGGAGTATTGCATGGCTGTAATCATTGCTTTCTATTCAGCGAAGGAGGAATTTATTCACTAAATAGGTAGGGCTGTACCGAATGTAATTTCTTTACATTCAAAGCTTCAATTGAGGTTTTCAAATGATGCTTTGAATGTCTGTCGTCACATTTTATGACGTCATCTCCCTAAAAAAAGTGGGGAAAAAATAGATTTTTTTGATTATTGTGGTTCTATAAATGTAATTTATGGTGCTGTTAGATTTCTGCAAAATTGGGCTGTTTATTCAGGTGCATACCTCCCTTTGTGTGCAGCGGGTGGGAAAAATATTGTTTTTGAAAGGCTAAACACCAACAAAACATCTCCCCCGTTTCAGTGCCCAGGAAAGTGCCGCTGCCGTACTACTGTACATACACGCACCTCTACACACAACAAACAGCGCACATACAAACAAATGGAGAATTGAAACACTGATTTGGAGGTCGATTTCCACGGCAATGGTCGAAGCTTCCAAACATTCGGGTCAGCCCTAAAAAACATGTGAATTTTGAAAATGATTACAGCTATCTTTTTTCAACAAATTGTACAATGCTCTGGAATTATAGGAAATGTTTGGATCATACGAGTCAGAATTACTAATAATATTAGTGTAGCTTAATATTTATCTGCAACCGTGCAGAAATGCTGGTTTTAAACAGAATGAATAGACATGCAAAAAAAAGTGTGTTTGTGTTTAATATGATTTGTGATATGTAACTCTGTGGAGCTGCTGGTGTTTTTCAGGGTAATGTGGTGCTGTGGAAGCCCAGTGACACTGCCATGTCTGCCAGCTATGCTGTCTACAACGTCCTGAGGGAGTGTGGAATCCCCCCAAACATCATCCAGTTTCTACCTGCTGATGGTCCAGTGTTTGGAGACGCCGTCACCGCCTCCGAGCACCTGGCGGGCATCAACTTCACCGGCAGCGTCCCGTAAGGAGATTTCTTTCATAGGACTTGTGTTTCAGATGTGGATACTGGGTTGTTGTATTTTGAAGAAACGGCACTCCGTTGTCAACAACAACTAACAAAATACTTGCATGCGTAACAACACTGCCTTGCCCTGTTATATGGCTTCGTTAATCCTGTGTTCATTGTTTATAAAATGGCACCATATGAACGCTTTGATTGAATCTGTTTTTTTGTAGGACGTTCAAGCGTCTTTGGAAGCAGGTCGCCCAGAACCTGGACTCCTACAGGAACTTCCCTCGACTGGCAGGAGGTGAGCAGAACCTCTGAAACATGATGTCAGAAAACAGAGCAGGGAGCCCAAATGTTCCTTTAACACTTTGTGTTCACATAGATGTGTGCCTGATGAAATGTTGGAGCTCAAAACATTGCATCAAATGAAATGTTACTAGCTTGAAAATTTCACATAATAATGTAGTAATACTAAACTTTATTTATGTAGCACTTTTATAAACAAGGTTACAACATATTGAAGATTTATAAACCCCGTCCTATGAAAGAATGTTTTCAGATGGGATTTAAAAGACACTAATGATCTGATTGAAATCCAACTGATTCCAGATCAGAGCGAGAGTCTGACTTTCCTTTAACACAGACTTAAGTGAAGTTTGTTTGACTGACATGTTGAAATAATTTGTACTGAGTTTTCTGTTCACACTTTCAGAGTGCGGCGGGAAGAACTTCCACTTTGTCCACAAGTCAGCGGATGTCGAGAGCGTGGTGAAGGGAACGATTCGCTCAGCGTTCGAGTACGGAGGTCAGAAGTGTTCGGCCTGCTCCAGGATGTATGTACCAGACAGCATGTGGCCGCAGATCAGAGATCAGCTGCTGGACATCCACCGGCAGCTCAAAGTGGGAGACGTGAGTACTACTTAAGTACCACATCCACCAGCAGCTCACAGTGGGAGATGGGAGTCAGTAACACACAGCACACTACTACTACTACTACTACTTTTTCATTAGAGACAGATTAATAAGATAATTTGCAATAATAATAATCTAATAATGACATCAATGGTTTATAATGACGGTAATAATTAATAATGACGTTAATGAGTAATAATGACATCAACGGTTAATAATGACAATCAATGTTAACAAAGTGAATGAATATTAACGTTGTTAATGAATAACAATAATAACTATTGTCAATGACTAATAACGATATTAATGATTATTTGTCTTTCAGCCCGTTGAAGACTTCAGCACCTTCTTCTCGGCTGTGATTGATGACAAGGTGCAGCTTCCTTCAGCCGTTCCTTCAAAATAAAGTCCTCTTTTAGTGTTCTTATGCTTATTATTTACTGTATTTCCTCCTTTGTTTCCTCCCGTAGTCGTTTGCTCGGATAAAGATGTGGCTCGATCGCGCCAAGTCCTCCTCTAATTTAAAAGTCATTGCCGGCGGTAACTGTGACGATAGGAAGGGTTACTTTGTGGAGCCGACCATCATCGAGTCCACGGACCCGCGAGACCCCATCATGAGCGAGGCACAAACCGCTTTCTATTCATAGTCACACATACTCTGTTTATCTGTCTTCAAACACTCGCATCAGTGTGTTCAACCACGTGTGTTTTTGTCTCGTGCAGGAGATCTTCGGGCCTGTTCTGTCAGTTTATGTTTACCCTGAGAACAACTACAAAGAGGTGCTGCAGCTGATAGACACCACGTCCCCGTACGCTCTGACGGGAGCCGTGTTCGCTCAGGACAAGTGAGACACGTTCATCTATACATGTTTATAGGACAAGTAAGACCAGGACTGTTTTCCTACAGCGAAGACACACTACAGTGGTCAGATCACTCAGCATGTTTTTAATGGAGACAGTTTGACTTAATGTCAACAAATATAGGATCAAAACATGTCTGTAAAGAGAATAGCAGTCCCTACCTGTAGCTGACATTACAACAGACCATTTGCTCTCTGATGGTTTTAAAATCCTGTTTGACTGTGAAAAGTGTTTCATACATAAAGTTTATTTTATGTTTGCAGGAATGTGATCGACGAGGCAGCTAAAGCCTTGAGAAACGCTGCAGGGAACTACTATGTGAACGATAAATCCACCGGCTCCATTGTCGCTCAGCAGCCATTTGGGGGCGCCAGAGCTTCAGGTAAGAGTTGGTTTTACTCTCTATGTGATCAGAGAAGCACACAGGTAATAGCAGTGGGGGCTGGTCCATAGAGACGGAGGAGGTTGCTCCTATGTTGCTATTTTTGAGAGGCAAGAGGGAGATCAAAATATAAAAAAGAGTAATTTGAAAAATAAACGTTGAAATAAACCAATTACCAAACCTCAGTATCATTTATACAAATATATTATAATATTCTTCATTATGCTGATTCGGATTGAAATGCTTCAACTGCGACACCTGCAGGGCAGGAAAGACAGTGGTGGTAGGGTCCCGCTGTCCTCCCTTGAGGACCTCTTCTATCAATTTAATGTATTTCATTTTTTTCATGCTAATCTGTGATTGGCCAAAACACGTAAAATGACTCCAAGCGAGGTCATCCTCCCTACAGTCGTTACCAATCAACAACCAGAAGAATGCGGTGCTACACCCCACCCCTCCAAAAAATTTCAATCAAATCCATCACAAACTTTTGGAGTAATCCTGCTAACAGACAGACAGACAGACAGACAGACAGACAGACAGACAGACAGACAGACAGACAGACAGACAGACGCCGGGGAAAACATAACCTCCTTCAAAGCCTTTGGCCTTGGAGGAGGTAATAACTGAATAGATATTAACATGACACTGTGGTTTGGTTTTCCTCCTGTCCTCAACTTTTTGAGTCACCAGCCGCCACTCCTATCTATCTATCTATCTATCTATCTATCTATCTATCTATCTATCGATCTATCGATCGATCGATCGATCGATCGATAGATATATATCTATAGATATCTATAGATAGATATCTATATATCTATATATCTATATATCTATATTACACACAGTAGGTATAGCTAGATATAGATATAAGCTTCCTTTTTATGTTAAACTCAACTTTCCTCTTCATCAAGGAACGAATGACAAACCCGGAGGTCCACACTACGTCCTCAGATGGACGTCGCCGCAGGTGGTGAAGCAGACCCACGTCCCCCTCACAGAATGGAAGTACACCTATATGGGCTGAGTCCAGTACTGCTGCCTGCTGGTCTGGTCCGAGCCCTCCCTCCCTCCCTCCCTGCATCAGCTGATTCTCTAATCACAAACAGCTCACACATGTAGACTCCTGTGAAATGAAATGAGTCTTTGCACTGGACCTGGACATGAATGTATTTGAGGAGCAGAATCAGCAGCAGAGCGGTGAGAAAGTCTTCCGTCCTGGAGCTTTGTTGTGACGATCCTCTGCATGCTTTATCTGACCGTTTGTCTGCTGGTTCGTTAATTAGTCATTGTCCAATGATGTTAGTGGTCAAAGGCTGTCAATTATTGATGCTCAACTATAAATCATTTTATTTTTTAAAATTGGAATCAATATTGGAGCTCAATTAGTAATTTAACTGACGAGTCAAAAACATTTTTTTTAAACTCAAATGGAAAAATCCACAGACTCCGGCTTCTTTCTGCTTTTCTTACTCTTCTATGATAATAAACTGGATGTCTTTATGTTTTGGACCGTTGGCTGGACAAAACAAGATATTTGAAGATTTCAGCTTTAACGATTAATCGAGAGAATACCTGATAGATTAATTGATAATGAAAATATTTGTTAGTTGCAGCCCTACATCAAATTTAAATGTTATTTTAGGTCAATATCGGAGCATAAAAAGTGTTCCTCTATGTTACGCCTCTCAACACAAAGCTTATTAATGTCTCATGTTTGTTGGTTTTAAACATGCAACAAATTTCTAATAATGAAAATAATAATGTCTGTGTGAAACAGGTCATTTCCTCTTTTGTCCTGATTTGTTAGATTTTTTTGTGTCAATGTAAAATGTGTCCTCTGTTCAACAAGCCAGATTATAAAACACACATACAGCAGGTCTTTGCAGTTTAATTCAAGTCAGCTGTGAAACCGTCTTAAAGATTGAATGCAGCTGACTTTAACATATAAGCTGCTGTGATGTCCCCAAATGTTGAAATGTCACTTTGCATTTTTAAAGTGCTGAAAATGTTTCATAATTACTTAAATTTCTGCTCCTTTGTTTTTTATCAAACAGATTGAGTAACACATATTTTTGTATGCTAATCTTTTGCTGCCCTAAAACATTTGCAGCTGATCTATATTTTCAGAACCTGCCTGCCTTAGTAACTCTGTGAATTCAGATAGTTAATTTTTGACAATAAATATTAAATTATTACTATCCAAATGTGGGCTTTTTTGTTTTTTATCTTCTTTTATTATTATTTCTCGGCTTCTATTATTAATTTCTATTATAGCTGCATTATAGCCAGCTGATAGACACCTCATTGTTTTCAAACAATGAGGTGTCTTCACGGAAATTCATTTTAACGCCACTAATTTATTTAACGCATTAACGCTACTTGCGATTTTTAGGTTGTAGCAGGTTCAGTTTTAAAGCTAGAGGGAAGATACTGGCATCATATGAAACTAGAACCTACGGAATACATTGGTACCAACCATGTCATACTAGCTTGTCGCAAAGGAGGTTACATAACACTCCAAACTTGCGCTTAGATTTGGCGAGGAAAAACTGGCATGGTCATTTTCAAAGGGGCGCTTGACCTCTGACCTCAAGATATGTGAATGAAAATGGGTTCTATGGGTACCCACGAGTCTCCCCTTTACAGACATGCCCACTTTATGATAATCACATGCAGTTTGGGGCAAGTCATAGTCAAATCAGCACACTGAGGGCCCTATCTGACACGCGGCGCACAGCGCAGTGCAACTGTCATTGGCAGTTTTAGTCCAACACGGTTGTCATTTTCACACCCGGTGCTCACGTTGCGCAAGTACCAGATGTACTTGCACCCATCTGTGTGCCTATGGTCTTAAAATGAGGTGTGAACAAAAACCTGGTCTAAAGTCTGGCGCAGTATTTTCCTGCTATTTAAAGGGTGCATTATTCAGATAGTAAGATGTGTCTACATAGACCGGTTAACAACACGCACACACTCTGCTTGTTACACACACAGCAGCTCTCCTTCTACACAGTGTCGGCGCGAGAACAATGTTTTCATTTATGTTAAGGAAAACACTATAAATTCAGGTGAAATTCAGAATATAATGAAGTGAGGCTCTCAAGTATTCTGTATTGCTCAACCTGTAGTGGTCCTCACCGTGACCAGGGAGATCACGGTGGTCACACGCCTCTGTGGCGTCTCCTCTCATCATCCCTCTGTGTGTGTGCGACTGTAGACGTAGGCTACTTCAAAGTTTGCAGGCCCTTTGCGGCGTTTTGAGGCTGATGGATCCACACGTTACGCACTGCCTCTCTGGCAGGGCCCGACTGCAAGCCTGTGCATAATGCATCTCCGGAGGATTCCGTTCAGCCGGTCCACACACCCATAATTAATGAACACGCTGCTTAGTTTGACCATTTGATCTGAGTTGACGAGTGAGCTGCTCAGGATCCAGCTCGGCTCTGATTGGTTGTTTTCCTCCGGTCTGTGAAATCTTGCAGATGCTATTAGGAGCACTGGAGGACACAGAGAAACATGATTTTTTCAGATGACCTGTCTTGTGCACTACTGTCAGGATATAGTGACCGTTTTATTAAAAATAACCTTTTTTTTAATCATATTTGTTCCGTTTCTATCCCCTGCTGCTTTCACTAGCAAAAGTGGAGTTGGACACGTCCTAAATGCACTTTAGACCATGCACTATAGATCGTTAAAATAAAGCCCTGATACACTGACAGCTGTTGTTGCCTGTTGGGCGTTGGGAGTCTGCCGTGTTATGATTTGCGCATAGGCTACATTTTTATGTTAAATGCAGTACCTGTGAGGGTTTCTGGACAATATTTGTCATTGTTTAGTGTTGTTAATTGATTTCCAATAATAAATATATACATATATTTGCATAAAGCAGCATATTTACCCACTCCCAAGTTGATAAGATTATTAAATACTTGACAAATCTCCCTTTAAGGTACATTTTGAACGGATAAAAATGTATGATTAATAACGATTAACTATTGACAATCATGTCATTAATCGTGATTAAATATTTGAACCGATTGACAGCCCTGTATACAGTATATACTGTAAATATACTGTCACGGTCTAACTGTCTGTCACTGGAGAGCGAGAGGTTGCCGCCACACAGGAACGCTGGAGAGACCGACCTGAACGCCACAAGGGAGGACTTTGGAGTGGTGTGTTCGGTCGTGAAAGTTGAATGCCAACCCTGAGAAGACTGATGAAGTGACATGGTGACTGAACAATGCCCCGTGAATGTTGGTGCTGTCATGTGTATCGTCTATGTCTCGTCTTAACGAGACCTTAATGAACTACGAGGCCGACCGTCGGCCCACCGCTGCTTGGGCTCTCCCCAGAGCCGCCGAGACGCTCCGGCCACGGGACTAAGGCGGAGTCGGGAGTTGGCAGAGCAACTCGGAACAGTGAGCGGTAGCAAGCGGGGATCAGGTAGGCCAGCCCACACTACACGCTGCAGCAGGTATGCTAATAGCCCACTCCTTCTTCATATGCTCACAGCTGACTAGCTTTGTAGTTACCCCTAGAGAGCCGTGTGAGTACTGACCGACCATTATTGAGGCATAGCTGGTTTGACCGTGACATAAATGGGGGGCTCGTCCGGGATTTTGAATGTGTTTGTTAAAGCTAACATTACAAGTGCAGTGAGGCTTATAGACAGGTAAGCTAACAGACTAAGCTGTGTATGGGTAGTCTATTAGCTCTAGTTAGTTTACCTTCGGAAGACTAGCTTTGTAGTTACCCCTAGAGAGCCGTGTGAGTGCTGACAGACCATTATTGAGGCAAAGCTGGTTTGACCATGACAATATTTATATATATTTATATATACTTGTATGTACAATATAGTTAAATGTGTATTTGTGTGTACTTCTATCTTGTATTTGTTCATATACTTATACAGTAAAGCTGATTCTGATTCAGCTACAGCATTAGCCATTAGCCACCACAATAGCTACAGCCACAGCATTGAGCGCGCGCTCACTGACACTTTATACTTCATACTATGTCTGTATTATTGTTTTTATTCAGCTGAATCCTGTAGGCTACTGCTGCAATGCAAATGCAAAGTTTTACTTTTCAGTTTAACTTCACTGTATGTTAACCTTTATTATTCTGCTATACTCTTTTCTTCTTTATGTCCTGTTACTGTTTGCTGCTGCAAATATCTGACAGCCAAACTGAGATCAATAAAGTTTCAACTCATTTCATGATTTATTTGCTCATTCATATATACATCTACATCAATGCACAGATATTAACTTTAAAGTGAAAAGTTGTTTGCTATTCACTCCCATCAAACTAAAGACTTGATCAGAGCTGTTGTTTTCCCACACAGACCTTCAGTGGTAATATCTTCAGTTTATCAACCGTGTTAATGAATGGAAACATCTTCTCAGTGAAAGTGTGTGTGAAGGTGTGTATGTGTGTGTTAGTGTCAGGATCAGAGAACGACAGCATTCCTCTGTTCCAGTCCAGATTCACTCTGATCCTCTGGAGCTTCTTCGGCACTGCGAGTTTAGTGGATGAATCTGATGGTGACCATGCTGAGTATTTACCTTCATAGAACCATATTGTCCACAATCCAGACTGTATGAATCCCTTCCTCTGGACCGACTCTGCTAACACACCCAGTGACCAGTCTTCACTTTCTCCAACTTCGACATCCCAGCTGTGACTCCCTGACTTAAAGCCCTCAGCGCCCAGTACAGATAGGGAAGAATCAATCCTCTCTGGAATATCAGGAAGCTGCTGTTTCTCTCCTCGTCTCACACTGGTCAGATCTTCAGACAGGATGAGTTCTGGATGAGCGGTGTTTGGGTCCAGAATCAGAGGAGTGTAGGAGACCATGTCCTTCATCTTGTCACAGATGTTGAAGGTGAGGTTGCCCAGGTGTTTGGCCTCGTCTATCAGAGCTCCTGAGAGCAGCTGTGGATCCTCCAGCAGGGGGCGCTGCTGGACTCTTTCCACTGCAGCCTTGTACTTGAGCAGGAATGAGACGTCTTCAGCTCTCAGCTCGTCCTCTGTGGCTCTGAGTGTGTCTGAAAGAGCTGCTATCTCTCTGCTCAGAGCCTCCATCTTCTCCTTCATCCTCTGACTCTTCTGCTCCTCTTCCTCCCTCAGTGCTGCCATCCTGGCCTCCTCTTCATCTTCTAGGAACTGGTGAAGCTTCTTAAACTGCTCCCTAATCTGCCTCTCTGTGTGTCGGGCCTGGACCTTCAGGTGTTCTGCTGTTTGGTCAGACTTCATTTTAACTTGTTCAAAAACCTTCAACTTCTCCTTTAAGGGCTTCAGAGTATCCTGAAGTTCCTTCTTGTGTTGCTGTGCGGCTTCATCGATGGGTCTGAATCTGTGGTTGGTGTGTTTTTCTGAATCTCTGCAGACGAGACACACCGGCTGCTGATGGTCCAGACAGAAGAGTTTGAGTTTCTCAGAGTGCAGACTGCAGAGAGCCTCTGAAGCTCTCTTCTGTAAGATGGCCTTACTCAGGTTCTTCAACACCCAGTTTGAAGGTGGTTTCTTTGAAGATCTTCTCTTACAAACTGGACACTCCTGTGTTGGCTTCTCTCTCCACCAGCTCTTCAAACAGTCTTTACAGAAGCTGTGGCTACATGACAGGAGAACAGGATCTCTAAAGACATCATGACAGACCGGACAGCAGAGATCCTCCTCTGATCTGGAAGCCATTTGGTCTGTTTTGAGTGAAGCTGAAAACACAGCAGACAGAAAGTACAGTCAGTCATGGCTCCCCTACCTCCTCTAACTTCAATTTACTTTCACGTTGAGTCGTGTTTTTAGTCAAACTCACCTTCAGTGTGTGGAGTGTCAGCAAGTTGAAGCAGCAGTGTTGTAATTTTCCACTTTTCTCTCCTGTAAGCTAAATTCACTCAGAGGAAGAGGTTAGTTTGGTCCGAAGGCTAATCTGATTGTCTGTTTTTCTGTCTCTCTCTTTAAAGAGAAATAATAACAAACTGTTTTCTGATTTTCCTCAGGTGAGGGGTGGAGCTTTGTCACAACTCCTCTGCTGAATGCCTCTCCTGTAACACAGAGGTGTCTTTCATTCCACGAACACCTACCATACCTCAACAGCTCATCGCTGAACAGGTTTTATCTCATGTTATCTGTACATTACAAAACATTTTATTCCTTCACAGAGCTCATAAAATATCAATCAGTGGAGCAGAAATTCAGCTGTGATGGAGCCTTAATCTGTAAATGTTGCAGTTTGAGGTCCACAAAGAAATGAACTTCTGGTTATATTGCCTACAATATAAAAAAAAAGGAGTCTAATGTCATAATGTAGAATTCAAATCGCACAAAACCAGGTGTTGATTAAAGTGTCTCTGTTTTTTACATAGTCTCAATTTAATTAATACTGATCCGGCTTTGCTGCCACCTACGACCTGCCGTCTGAGCTCCAGTAGGTGGAGAACTCAACCTCTGGCAGCAGCAAAGTTTTCTGTGTTTTGTGTTTTCTGTAGTGTTTTTCCTCCTGTGTTCCTGTACTGGCTTTCCCTCCTCTGCCCATCTACACAACTCCTCTGAGTTTTGTTAGTCTTTCCCTGCTCCCAGAGTTCTGCCCATCTCTCCACCTGCACCTCATCCTCTTGTCAGATCAGTTTGTATTGAAACGTGCAGTAAGCAGTGCAGTCCGAGCCCCCCAGGTTGTTCGCCTGAGGTCTTCTGCTTCGTCCCTGTCCAACCCTCTGTTTCTCAGCTCCCTGGCAACTAGCTTCTGTAAAATAAGTTTGGAAAAATAAATGGGGGGGATGCAGTAGGAAAACCCTGCTGAAATAAATAAATAAATAAATAAACATTCAATAATGAATGAATACATTAAAAATGAGATTAGAAATAATTCTTCCATACTTGTGTGCCTACAAATAAATAAATGGCCTGATAAATATATAAATAAAGTAAAATAGATTACAATTACAATATTAATATTGCAGATGACAGTAAAACTGCTTTTCTAGGAGGTAAAAATATGCATTATCTTAAATATTACGTAATGCACAGCACCCCAAATCAATATACTGCACCAGAGCACCCCAAATATTTATATAGCTTATACAGCCTCCCAAATTCAAAAAAGGAAATGCTATTTTTAGATTTACTTAAAGAGACTGTTTGTAACTTCTTACACGTATAAATCATTGCGGGTCGGTGTCTCATGCGCGCTCATGTGTGGCTACGCTGTTCAGACAAGACTCCAACACAAACTACACGGAAGCACCAAAACCGCAAAGTTCTATCTGGTGAAGCCCGTCTGTTAAACAGTGTTGGCCGCGGTCGGAGGACGCGAGGGAGACCGTAGCTTTGCTCTCCAGGGCCGGAGTCTCTGCTGTACTCTGCTCCGCTGCCTGCCTGCTTGCCTTCACTCACACACCGCGCTCGTTCTCACTCTTTCGCTCCACCTCACGTGCATGCACGCAAACTCCACACTGCAGAAGAGTTAGTTTAGCTCTGAGAATATCTAGTGAATGTACAGTGGATGTTTGTGCAGAAATAACTGCTGCAGTTCCTCTAGACCAACAGAGGTTCCCGTGTCTTGTGAAGTGACGGGGCTCTGCAGCGAGAAACGTTATCGTCTCCGACCAAAACTCCAGTGTCTCCCCTGTTCCCTCCAGCCGCGGTTGGGAGGCTGAAGCAGGAAAAGCCAACACTAGGATCAACATTGATTCATGGAGAGACCTTCGTCTGGTCAGCTAACATTACTGCCAAGCAGCTGAAATATAGAGTGATATTGTGGTTTTAGCTGACGTGTGTCGCCTCACTGTTTTGAGTGATGCTCGTTCATGTCTGTAGAGCGAGCACAAGCGCGAGCCCGAGCAACAGGACGCTGACTTTTGTTGATTTAACGGCCACAGGTGTCGCTGTTAACAAGCATTTCTGATTTTCTGACATACACATCACTAAACTATGGATACATCTAGACACAACACAAGTCTGATCATTTGTATTTAGGTTACTTATTAGCTCTGAGACCCGAAACATTTTCTCCGGCTGGTGGGCAGTGCTTGGTATTTCCTCAACTGATCTCAACATGGCGGCCGGGTCACAAACTTTCTCATTTTACAGCTAAACAGTACACTACCAGATGTTTCTGTAAAACATTTGAGCTCAGAGCCGACCTGAAAAGAGAACCTGAGGAGGCTTTTTCTACAACATGCTCCCACTATGGCTAAAAGAACTCTGAATCCTGCAAGCCATATCATCCCCCTCATTGTTGTGCCTCTCTGGCCTGATTGCTGACCCGTCAGCGGCCGAGACCTGAACTGTGCTGCAGCTCCACTGCATCCACACCACAGTGTGCTGAAGACCTGGTTCCAGCCACTGTGAAAAGAAAGGACTTTCAATAGAGGACGTTTGAACTGACAATGATGCCAGGAGACCCCTCCAGCTACGAGAAGGGTGGTTGAAGAAATGGCATAGAGAGATGGAGATGGGAAAAAACGATTCATGCCGAGCCGACCATATCCGAAGGTGCCCAAGAACACCAAAGACAGCCACTGATGGAGAGAAACGACTCAAGCTGGGTTCACCCTGTAGGGATGCAGAGGGCCAGACAGAACCTGTCACCACTCTATACAGCACAACCTCCCACCTACTCACTGGAAGACGTTATATGAATACATTCTCAGATGAGAAAGAGTTTGATGATTAGACTTCTAAATAAATTTAGGGTCAATTAATAAATACGGTCAGTTTAAGAAATTGATATTTGATGTTAGACGAAAGAATAATTAAGAAATCCATCAATAAACTAAACCTAAATTAAACCACCCCTAAATTTAGAATATGAAACTGCTTCAGTCTTCCCTGGTGCCTTTTAAACTCTCTGCTGCTGAACGGTGCATTAAAACCAAAACTAAATGTAATTGATAGGCAAAGATAAAAAAACTAATTTAATTGAGAGATATCAGTCACTGAATTGACCTGGTCACTTTTAATTTGTTTCTATTCATAAATGTTCATCATTGCATTCGCTGTATTCCTTCATTCATCATTTATTTATTTATTAATTTATTTGACAGGGACAATAATACATTGTTGTTACACTTAATTAAAGTGCAACTGATGCAACGTATATAAGACTTCTAGCCGTAGCTAATTTGCAGACTTTGTCCCTGATTAGGCTTTTAGGAAAAAATAAAAATACACCACATCACACGTAAAAATCACATAATACAACGTCATACATTACAATCAAGTTACATATGTATGTTCCCAATCAATAATCAGTGATCACAACGTGATATCTGGCAACTAACGTTGATGATCATTGTATTAATTTTTCCTTTTGTTTTATCATTTATTCAATTATTTTCTGTTAGTAGTATGGCCATGTAGTCGATAAACATTTCATTTCATAAAGAACTTGCTTATTTGATTGAACTGATTATAAGGTTGAATTCTAATACTGAAACTTATTGTGTATGATAGCTGAAGCTGAGTGCCATCACTCTCCTTCACCTTTTACAATAATTCAGGAGTTTATGATTCATTATTTTGTGTTATTAATTATAGATTTGTGATATTAGTTAATGATTAATTATTAATCTGCTCCGTGCAATAATGCTACATTGATATTACATATATATTTTTTTCACCTACTTGAATGTACATTATAGTTAAATGTTTCTTTTTTAACTCTTTGTTGTCCTTGGCTGCGTGTCTGTTTCTAGTTGCAGGAACTGTGTGTAACATTGGAAGCAACTTTAAACCAGAGTCAGAGTCCTTGTAGCCTAGTTCACATTGTCCAGTAAAGCTGATTGAGCTACAGCATTAGCCATGAGCCACCACAATAGCTTTACTCCCATCAAACTAAAGACTTGATCAGAGCTGTTGTTTTCCCACACAGACCTTCAGTGGTAATATCTTCAGTTTATCAACTGTGTTAATGAATGGAAACATCCTCTCAGTGAAAGTGTGTGTGAAGGTGTGTACGTGTGTGTTAGTGTCAGGATCAGAGAACGACAGCATTCCTCTGTTCCAGTCCAGATTCACTCTGATCCTCTGGAGCTTCTTCGGCACTGCGAGTTTAGTGGATGAATCTGATGGTGACCATGCTGAGTATTTACCTTCATAGAACCATATTGTCCACAATCCAGACTGTATGAATCCCTTCCTCTGGGCCGATTCTGCTAACACACCTAGTCTCCAGCCTTTACTGTCTCCAACTTCGACATCCCACCTTTGACTCCCTGAGTTAAAGCCTTCAGCGCCCCGGGCACAGCAGTAACAATCAATCCTCTCTGGATTATCAGGAAGCTGCTGTTTCTCTCCTCGTCTCACACTGGTCAGATCTTCAGACAGGATGAGTTCTGGATGAGCGGTGTTTGGGTCCAGAATCAGAGGAGTGTAGGAGACCATCTCCTTCATCTTGTTCCAGATGTTGAAGGTCAGGTTGCCCAGGTGTTTGGCCTGGTCTATCAGAGCTCCTGAGAGCGGCTGTGGATCCTCCAGCAGGGGGCGCTGCTGGACTCTTTCCACTGCAGCCTTGTACTTGAGCAGGAATGAGACGTCTCCAGCTCTCAGCTCGTCCTCTGTGGCTCTGACTGTGTCTGAAAGAGCTGCTATCTCTCTGCTCAGAGCCTCCATCTTCTCCTTCATCCTCTGACTCTTCTGCTCCTCTTCCTCCCTCAGAGCAGAGATCCTGGCCTCCTCTTCATCTTCTAGGAACTGGTGAAGCTTCTTAAACTGCTCCTTAATCTGCCTGTCTGTGCTCCGGGCCTGGACCTTCAGGTGTTCTGCTGTTTGATCAGACTTCATTTTAACTTGTTTAAAAACCTTCAACTTCTCCTTTAGGGCTTCAGAGTATCCTGAAGTTCCTTCTTGTGTTGCTGTGCGGCTTCATCGATGGGTCTGAATCTGTGGTTGGTGTGTTTTTCTGAATCCCTGCAGACGAGACACACCGGCTGCTGATGGTCCAGACAGAAGAGTTTGAGTTTCTCAGAGTGCAGACTGCAGAGAGCCTCTGAAGTCATCTGATCTTTCTCCAATAAGAAGGCCTCACACAGGTTCTTCAACGCCTGGTTTAAAGGTAGTTCAGACTTTGAAGATCTTCTCTTACAAACTGGACACTCCTGTGTTGGCTTCTCTCTCCACCAGTTCTTCAAACAGTCTTTACAGAAGCTGTGGCTACATGACAGAACAACAGGATCTCTAAAGACATCACGACAGACCGGACAGCAGAGATCCTCCTCTGACCTGGAAGCCATTTGGTCCATTTTGAGTGAAGCTGAAAACACAGCAGACAGAAAGTACAGTCAGTCGTGGCTCCCCTACCTCCTCTACTAACTTCACTACATTGTACTACCCCTTTTAGTCGTGTTTTTAGTCAAACTCACCTTCAGTGTGTGGAGTGTCAGCTAGTTGAAGCAGCAGGGATGTAGTTTTCCACTTTTCTCTCCTAAAGCTGAACTCACTCAGAGGAAGAGGTTAGTTTGGTCTGAAGGTGAATCTGTCTGTTTTTCAGTCTGTGTCTCTCTCTTTGTAAGGATGAATAGAAAACTGTTTTCTGGATTGTCTCAGTTGTGTCAAGTGAGAGGTGGAGCTTTGTCACACCGCCGCTGCTTCACCTCAGATCACAAACAACTACCACACCTCTACTCAGCAATGCATTAGTGACAATAGTAGATTTATTACATAGCCTGTAACAATGTAACATTGACAGAGTTTGTTACAAAGACAATTTTGGTCGTCATAATGAGAATATTTGTTTGCGTTACCGACAATCAGAACAACAAAAACGTGGTGTTACGGCACCTTTAAATGGGCCTTTTGTAGGTACCATGATTATTAAATAAAATGATTATGTGTTGTGTGACTTCCTTGATTCTTGAACATGTTAAAATAATTTGTTTGATTATATTTGACTTAAGGCCAGTTTCCTGCACATTTATGACACCACTGGTACGATCAGATGTGGATGGGACCCAGACGCAGACACGGACAACAGAAGAAGAGTTGAACAAAAGGATTCTCCTGAATCCTGAAAAACCAGGATTAATGGGATGTGGTGGTGGAGGAATGAGGAGGCTGAAGCTGAGCTGGGCGGGCAGAGAGGCAGACAGCAGGTGAGCAGTCGAGGGATGATCCTAGGCACCGGAGAACAAAGTTAGTCAATGAGAGAAAACATCACCAGGAAAAGTACTCAGATAATAATGATACTGAGCGACCAAGACGAACAACACCACTTGGCTGAGATAACAATCTGGCAATGAATGACTGGAGTACCGGAGTAATTAAACTGCAGCTGATGAAATAATGGCAAGCACCCAGGCAGGTTGATCAGGAGATGAATGTCTGCAGGGAAGCAATGCCTCACAAACACACACCCACACACACACACACACACACACACACAAGAACCTCGCTGTCACAGGAGAGAATATGCCGAAAGCTGTTGTGTAGCTGGTTAACCGAGGCCTTCACACTGAGATTTGAGGCACATATAGGGACCTCAGTTTGGAGTGTAGGGGGGGTCGGGATTTTATTTGGTATTAAAGAGATTAGGGCGGAGTTTTCCTTTGTTATTGTCCAGGGGAGGATAATGGGCGCAGACATTGCATGGGGGACAGTCAAACTGAGAGTTATTGTGGTGTATGGACCAAGAAATCCGTCAGAAAGGCAGGACATGTTTGGGCTAGTGGAGCCACACCTTGTCACACATAGGCAGGTTATTGTGGGTGGTGATTTGAACGTAGAGTTAGGTAAGGGGGGGAGATAACAGCAACCATTTTATCTCTAACCTTATGGCTAAGCATGACCTGGTAGATGGGGCAAGGGTGGTCAAGCTGCAAGTAGATAGTCCCACATGGCGCAATTCACGGGGAATAGTAAAGTGTTTGGATTATGTGTTTGGTGCAAAGTCTTTGAGTCTGTTGGCAGGTAGACTGCTCCCTGTATTTTTTTTCCAATCACGATGGACTGCTGCTGGAGGTGTGCTCGTGTGTGCCAAAACCCCCCTCCTCATTGTCAAGCAGGTGCCTGGATCTCTTCATCCGCTCCTATAGTGCCTGCATCACCCTGCTCCCGGCTCACTGCCTGCACTCCACTCTCCGAAGAACCAGCACCCGAATCTGCCTGCGCTGGCCTCCCTGTGACATTGTCTGAATGTTTAGGTCCCCTTCCAGGCTCCTTGGCTCCCTCCAGCACACCAGTAGCTTTAGCCACCTCAGCAAAGCTTTTCTTGCGGCTAGGACAGCTCCGGTACAGGTGGTCCAGTCCACCACATCCATGACACGCCTTGGGTCCTTGGCTTCATGGCCTGCCTGCCCACAGAAACGGCAGCATGCTCTGACACAGCCTGCTTCTGTGTGACCAGACTGCCTACACCTCCTGCAGAA